>VZSC01009101.1:408845-418961 GCA_013398225.1 Steatornis caripensis
AATTACTGTTTTATTTGCAGGGGCTTCTGTAGACTATGGGATTTACAAGCCCGGGCCAGGCTTGCTTTTACAGCGCCTGGTGGTGTAGCATCAGATATCGTAATGTGACTTGACTGATGTGATTCAAGATGATTACAACCCACACCTCGTCTCCTTCTCACAAGTAATGTACTTTTTTTTATCTGTCAGTATTACTACTTTGTAATGAGGACTGATATAACTAATCAGTCCTTTTCTGTATGTAAGGTACGTTTGAAGTAAGGGTGATGTGGTAGGCTGCTGCCTAGATCGATGTATACTGAACCCTAAACACTTTTTAGTGTTGCATGGAAACTGCGTAGGCTTAGATGCTGCAATATGAGGTTTTGGTCAAGATTTTATATTCTGGACGAGAATTAACAATCTTGAGGAGAAGGCTGTCTCTCTCCATGGGACAGCTAGCATAACTGTGGCTTGTGGTAAAAATAAATAACACTTACCAGTTAGGCAGCTGGCACTCCGCACCTACGTTTTCCCATCCATAATGTGTGGTTTAGTGTTTGGGATGGTTTTTTTTTTGTTTTTTTGCATTCAGGGCAGGCTACAGCAAAGCTTGTTTGATGAATTACATGTTGTCTCATGAGCGTGATACTTTGAGAATAAAAGCAATGACTTACCATTGGGTGACTTCTTTCTGATTCAATAAGCAAGCCTTCCGTTGTGCATTAGTTTCAGAAACAAGCTATCGGGGAGTGCGTGTGTGTGTATATATAGAAAGCATATAGCATCCTGAAATAGGTACAATGGAATCCCAGTTATACAACCAAAAAGTGATAATCTTAAGTAGTTCAGTATTCAGTGTTAGTGATCTGTATTTCATATGAAAGGTTGACCTTTGCAGTACCTTTTCTTCTGAAGTAAAGAATAGGCTGATGTGTTTCTCCCACAGCTGGAAGGGCAGGGGGCAATTTGGTGGTTTTTATTTTTTTCAGCAAGACTATCACTGGGAATGATAGGGCCGATTGCTGAGATTGCGAAGGACTGTGTGGCCTCAGGCGTCTTTAACTATGGGTGAAGACTGATTCTGTTTAATCTAAAAATACCATGAAATGCCTAAGCTTAGACCAAACACCGATTCAGGTCAGTAAAAATGGGATCCTTCCCGTTGGCTTGAAATGGTTACGTGAGACTTTCGTACGATGATTCATATAAATCAAAGCAAATGGGCATTAGATTAGATGTTCATCGTTGTGATTATCACTTGAACTGCTTAGCATGTAAGCATTTGCCAGTATTGTATTTAACTATAAAGACAGTATTAGAACATTATATTCTGAATTTGATTTAATTTATTGTGGTGGTCTAAAGCTCTGCAACACGAAGAGTTTGAGGTAGAAAGATCTGTGATCAAGAGCATGCACGTTCTGCACGGGGAATCTGTGGGGTGTGGTTTTTTTTCACATCTGGTGATCTAGTTAGCAGAAATAAAGCAAGTTTTTTACTGCAATAAGAGTCTACTTAAAATTATATTTTTAAGTCAATATAAACGAGTTTAAAATCTAATGTTAGATATGTAAATACTTTCTTGAGGACAAAAACATTCTGTCTACCCAACTGTGTAACTTCAGCTTAAGCCAGTTTTCTGTTTCCAGAACTCTTAATTGTTCTGTAATCTATGGAGTGCAAAGAATTAAATGTGTCTAGTCTTAAATATCTGGTTAATCTCATCGTGCTCAGGGAGATGACTTACAGTTTGGATCTTGGGTTGTGGGGCTGGGACTTGGGCCTGTCGACAGTTGTTTTAAAGGTTGACTGCTGTTAGAACCTGTTGCCTCTGCTAAAAAGAGTCCCAAAGAAAAGCTCAAGAACGTTTTATAGCATCCAAATAAGAGACTGCGGCATTTTCTTGAGGCATTTAAAATGATTTTAAGATCTGTTGAAGGGATACGTTTGGTCAGATGGGCAGGAGTCACTCTTTGGAACTGAAAAATCTAGAGAAACCTCATGATTCAGGGTATGGCCAAGGACTCAGCAGAGCTGCTGCAGAAAATGTGAAGCATTGGGAAGAGGTCGAAAACATTGTGTATTTTTGTGGGCCAGCTTTCTTCCTGCTGTAGCCCCTGCAGGGGTGAAAAGACCTGGGAATACAGGTATGTGGAGAGAGCATATGGACCGTGATACGATACAAGCGTACGTTGATGTATGAGATGGATGTCTGGCAGGCCGGTGATTCTGCCCAGCGTTACAACGTTAATGCTGCCTGCCCTTGTGAGAGGGGCTGCAGGTCTGTGAGGGTCCCAAGTGACATACCTCACTTCAAAGACTGATGTTGGGATATACAGTCAAATAAATCTCATTTTGTTTTACCAGTCTTTTATGCGTAAGTAGTTCTAGGAAGGCCTGCTAAGTGTGGAATTACTGCTTTTTCTTCTCTTTTGTGATTTAAATTAGACCAGTCACTAGTTTTGTTATCGAATTCTCATGCATCTTACACAGCCATTCCTACTGCTTGTCGTCCTCTGCTCTCCCTGTTTTTGCATTACCGTGGGCTCTGGATCTGCACTTGATTTAAAGTCAATAAAAATCTCTATCGGAGCTTCTGTTAGCATTGAAAGTCTCTAATCACTTTTGGTATTTTTTTGCCTCATGAGCTTGGGAAGGCTCATCTTAAATGTGACTGTGATTTTTGAGGGGAAAAAAAATGCACGTATTTTCACTGTTAGTGGAAACTGTAGATGAGAACCTCAAAGAGGAACACTGAGGGGCATCCTCTGTATGTTGTCCACAGCATATTTGGTCAAGAAAAACAGTTTAAGGAATGTGATGTGTGGTTCCTGATGCAGAAAAAGGCTTCTGTATGCCTAACACGTTGGAAAACATTTGTTCAAGAGCACGTCTTCGTTGTGCAAAATTTGCCCCGCAGTATTATTAAGGTCAGTATCCACATAGGTTATCTCATACATGCTGAATGTGATGCTCGAGGTCAGCTTTGGCTTGTAAATGCAACTTTAAGGAATGTTTTGTCTGGTCCTGTTGAAAAGCATCTGTGTAAGTTGTTTGTTTAGAAACTTACTTACTCCTGCTCTTCCTGGCCTTGTCTTCAGTTCCTAATTAAAAAAAAGGCAGTTGTAAATGAAACATTGTCTCCTGCTTAAAGTTTGTGGAAATAATTCTTATGTGTATACACGCACTCATCGATCAATTCTCTTCTAAGTGAATTGGTATTAATGTTAAGGTAAATGTTTTCTGTTGTGGATGTTGAGGCAGACTTTTCACAAAACCTTGGTGTGAAAAAATGTGTTGTCGGTTTTGTGAAAATGACTATGTTGTGTTGTTAACTCAAGAGTATTAGAGTGAGTCTGTGGTTCAGGGAGGAATTGTCAAATGCTGTTCCATAAAAATCAAGTANTATTAATGTTAAGGTAAACGTTTTCTGTTGTGGATGTTGAGGCAGACTTTTCACAAAACCTTGGTGTGAAAAAATGTGTTGTCGGTTTTGTGAAAATGACTATGTTGTGTTGTTAACTCAAGAGTATTAGAGTGAGTCTGTGGTTCAGGGAGGAATTGTCAAATGCTGTTCCATAAAAATCAAGTAAACTCATCTTCTGGATCAAGTGGGCAAGTTCACATGTCCCTGCAGTTCTCTGAACATCCTTGCTTGAATCTTTGCTGTGAAAAAGGTCTCTGCGCTTCATCGTGTGTTGGCATGTTCACTGAGAATCAGCATTCCTCTTCTGTATTATTTCTTGATAGCTTTTTCATTAATCCTTCAAAAGTACTGGACTGCTTAATGGAGTCGGAATAAAAATAATGCCTTTTCAGAAAGTCTTTCAGTGTGTTATGTTTACCTTCTGTGTTTCACTTAAGCATTAATCAATTAACTGATTTTCATTCTGGTCGCTTCTCAGGTTAGATCTCAGCGATACGTGGATGGGTAATGTACTCTGTAAATTAGGTGTGAAATGGTTGGAGAAACGCACAAGCTGGTGCTGTGCAGAGCCAAGTCAGGTTTGGCCTGGCTTTATTTTTAGCTTGTGCATGCTACCTTGCGAACGCAGGGCAGCCTGGCAAGGCTAAGGCTGAGCTGCAGCTGATCGGTTGTCCTGGGTCTAAATTGGTCCTGCAGAAAAAGGCCCAGATGTTCATTTTCTACCTGTACTTGTCTTGGTTTGAGCCCTTAAACTCAAAACTGGTGCTTTTGTATCCCTTTTGTTGCTTGAGTTGTCTCTCCTCTGGGCTATCCTGTTCCTGCTGCTCTAGGTGATGAGGAGGCGACTTGGTCTCTTCGCATTGCTCCTGTTGTAGCACGGCTCTGCGATGCTAAGCCTCACTTGATGACTGTTACTGTTGCAGATTTTGCAAGTGGAAGAGTCTTTAAGCTCAGCGCTGTAGTTTGTGAGGAGGTGGTTGTTCTGGGGCCGGTTGGAGGCTTGCGCCGAGATGCATGCCCAAAGGAGCGTCGCAAGGAGGTGAGCAGCCCAGCTGGCAGCAAACTCCTGTGGCTTCTGCCCACCCCGTCGCCCAGCAGCCAGATTCGCTGCACAGCACCTGGTTGGTTGTCGGGGTGAAGGAGGAAGGAGGCAGGATATCTGGGGCACCACTTCTCATCTTTAGTATCTCTTAAACAGTTTAACTCTTGGTGGCTGCTGCTTTCAGATGTGTATGTTCAGCTCAGTTATGCTATCAACTGTAATATTCTTGATGCCTTAATAAAGGTGTGTGTGGTGTTACTTTTTATGTATTGCTTTGTTGTCCTGGATTGGGGCTTTTTTTAATGCTTTTTAAACTTCTAAAATTGTCAGTGTAGTGAGCCACAGGCCATCAAGTGCTGCAATTTTGCTTATAGATAGGATCAGAGAGCATTTCAACGAGAACTTTGTTACTGGCTACCTTTAAGGAGTCTCCCTAAAAGTTAAAGCTTACAGTTTGTGATATTGTTACATAGATAATGAAGAAAACTTAACTGGTGTACCTTTGGTGTTACGTTATTTCAAAAGTAGATACATTATGGTAGGCAGCATTGCAAATCGCAATGACTGCTCCCTGGAAGTGAACGTCTCCTGGAGGTGTTGAGTATGGTCTGTGGTGCAACTGAGCTGGATGTAATTAATTGTTTATTGGAAGAAATCTGTGTATCTGTTATGTGAACAATGGAAAAAGAGAGCAAGTCATCAGAAGTGAAGGTGTGGCTGCCTCCACTCTTCTGGTAAAGAATCCTCAACTCCTGAAAACCCAGTCTTGGCAGATAGCAGATGCCAAGGACGGAGACCTGGGGCTCGTGTAGTCTCCACTTAGTTAAGACCTTTCCCCAAAGTTGTTTTTCCCACTCTGAAATAATTTCATTGAATGGATCCTAGCACTAGCATTCATATTCAGCAACCTGTAAGTTGTGCTCAAGCTGTGAGTTTTACAGTGTTTCTAATGCTGTGTTTGAGGGAGAGGTTGCTGTTATTTTTTTCTATAGATTTTATGAGTGTTTTATATAATTATGTTCCTGTCATGTTTTTGGCCATGAATCAGCAAAGCATTTATGTGCGTGCTTTAATTGAAACGTGGAGTTGTCTCACTGTGCACATGTTGAAGTCGGTGAGACTATTAATTAAAATTCAGTATCTGCATAAGTGCTTTTTCTAAAAATAAGTTGCTCCATAACAGCTTTGGGCCATATTTGGGGAGGAGGGGTTTGGTTTTTTCAAACTTTGAAAACAGGCATATAATTCTTTCCGAATTGTATGATGATCCAAGGTAGCAGCAATATCAGAGGGCAGAACGTTCATGGCATAAGGTGTGAACTTTCTGCCTTGTAAGGTGTCACCTAAGCTGCTATTTACTTATTTTTAAACAGAGAATAAAACTGCTACGGTTTCCATATTGTGCAGAGGGTGCTATCAAGGAATACTTCAGGAAAAGTTACTCCTTAAGCCACCCCCGTAGTGGAAGCACACTGGTTATAGGAAACAGTCGATTCATCAGCTTTCTTGCTGAGTGCTTGGTTACAATGCTGTTTTCCTTCCGTCGAGTGAAACCTTGCATCGTTTAAAGTCAGTGCTTCTCAGTGTGAGACTTCTTAGCTAGTTGTGGTGTGTGTCAATTATGTTTTCTATTTGTAGTTGAAGGCATTATAAGTATTTCAAGGGAATACCGTGGTGTTTTTCGCTCTACGTATTAGGCAATTTACTATAGATATTTACTGTACAGTTTACTTTACAAAATTATCTGGTTTATTAATTCTCACAGCACCTTGGTGAAATAGCGTACTTTTATCTCCCAAGTCTAGCTCTTTACCAGCCTTCCTTTATCATGCTTGCCTGTTACCTTTTTTCATACTTATTTCATAAATCGACTTCTTTTTACGAACCCGCATCTGCATTCCCCATCTGCAGCAAACCCAACAAATTAATAGAGGAAGGGAGAAATCACTGGAAACGCAGAAAAGAGGGATGTGTATCAAGCTGCTTGCACTGTCAGGTTTCTGATTGCACCTCTGCTGTCCCTTCTCGCAGTGCTGATTTTTAAGATCTTTGAGATGTGCCCTTTTACAGGTGTGTTTGGAGAGCATTGACCACGTTCTTACGCAGGAAGTGGTAAGAGACGTTACCGCATGTGATGCGAGCTGGGAAGAAGCATCGTTTGCCTGAGGTCATGCAGATATTTGAAGTGAGATGCAGAACTAATGCGCAGGTGTTTTCTGGCCAGAAGATGGTACTTCTGAGGTGCTTCAGCGCGATGTGTGTTGATATCCCCAAGCTGTTGGCATTTTACTGCTGAAGTTCTTAGGCTTTATCATTAACACTTATCACTTACTCTTTTAGTAGTAGTAGTAGTAGAAACTGAGAATCACGTTTGCATGGGAATAAAGATGAGATTCTTGCTGGAAATTGCATGGTTGTTTCTAAAAACGGGGCTCGGAAGGTTCCTATTTGAAGTCATTAGTTAATATTGTGGTGGGAGGGAGCTGCATTTGTTTAGAGTCGCTGCTAAAAGTTTCTGTAAAGCATTGTCACATGAACACAAAGCAAAATTTACGTTGTTTGGGGGAAAAATACCAATGTTGCCATCTTTACTGTGAGCACATCAGTTGCTCTTTATTGCTTTTAAAATTTGATTTCATTGTAGTGTGGCGAGCTTTTCAATAAACATAGTGGTTTCATTTATATAACACTAGAATTATTGTTAATGCACAGTTTCATACTGCGAATTACGTATGTAATATTGTGTCCGGTGGGATCCTGTATCACAAAATTTGCATAGTTATAGTGCTAGTGACATCGTATCTCATACAAAGAACCTAGGGACCTGATACAATATCAGTAAAACTGTCTCATAGGTATGATTCAAACAGTTTTATTAGCAACATATGGGGTATGAAGGAGCCACAGAGGGTAGTTTTGAGTGTAAGGGTGCTGGCCTGTCTTTTTCAGCCTGTAATTATATCAGTCCTCTTCTATGGCATTATTTGTTGCTGCTCTGGGATTGCTGAAAAATAACTACTAATATGGTGACACAAAGGATCAGAATAAATTATAATTGTTGACTTTACAAGAAATTCATTGGCAAAAAGGCTTACGATCCTAAGCTTGGGTGTCATTTCTGGTTCAGCTTCGGAGCTAAGCCATGTATATGAAATAATATCTTTTTGAAAGTCTTAGGGTTTTCTGGCAACCTTATCCAGTTGTATTGGATGCTTCTGTGATCTGACAGATACGAGGAAGCAACTTCTGTTGGCTGCATTTTAGTTTTTAATCATAAAAGTAGGAGAATGCATTTTGTTTACTTGATACTAGGTTGTTGAACTTTTGTTCCCCAAATGGGAACAAAAATGGGAATTACATTATAATTAATCATCTTCAAGTAAAGAGTGCATCATTTAAACGTTCTGACAGTAAAACCTAGCAAAACATAACTGGAAGGTTGTAGGAGTGCTCTGTTTATTTGTAATTTTAAAAATAATGATATATTAACCCCCCCTCCCCCATTTCTACATGCTGTAAAAAATGATGGAAGTTTGGAGGTTTAATTTTTCTGTGTTCTACTAATTGGTTACTGACAAGCTGTATAGTGTATGCATAGCTATGAGGGAGAAGTACTGTATGACTGCTTTCCCTGATAACTTTTAAAAATGACTGTTTTTTCAAAAACACTGGGCTGAGCCATGTCTCTCTGCAGAACAGCTTGTGTAGGGATTAAGACAGTTACGTAGGCTTTACTCAGAATTGCTTCTGAATTCTTTTATTCTGCATTAAAGTTAAGCATGGAAAAGCTTAAGAGTCTGAAGGGCAGAACCGGTGAAGATTAGCAGGAGGTCTGAGAATGGGTCATCTGGGCAGATGTGCCTCTGCAGTGCTGGCACCTCTGTGCTGCTTCACTGATGTGCAAGCATCTTTTCATCCATTTTTCTCTATTCCATTTCCATTGTTTCGGTGTAGATCTGTACTACGCTTGTAGAAATTTGATCTGGAAGGAATACTGGGAATCGTTCATCTCTTGTTTTCGGGTAGGGTGAAACTTGTCTGAACTATTCCTGACTTACATATGCATTAAAAAAAAGTAATTAGTAAGATTCTATGAACTTCGTAGGGGATGTAATTTGGAATTTAATTGCTGAACTTCTTAGGGTTCAGGCTCTCAATCAAAAGTGGCACTTCAGTTGAAGATGTATTTGAGAATTCTAGTGTTCACTTGCAGCACCTCCCAGAGCTCAGTGTTACCTGCTTAGATTTTCAAGTGTATACTCTGCAAGCCATCAGTGAAGATACTGAAGCATACTAGAGCAAGGACAGATTCCTGCCTGTTTCCAGTGTTCTGCCATTCTCATAGAAACTGCTGGTACTTATTCCCGCAGTGCAGTTTCGCATCTTGCGATATTCCTGCATCTTAGTGGTACAACCTAGATCATATTTTGTCTGGTTTATTTTCTAAAATGTTGTGTGAAAAAGCCTTACTGAAGTCAAGATGCCTTTCTTGTCAAAGGGGAAAATTAGGATTAGTTCAATGTGTCTTGCCCACCCCCCCGACAAATCTTGGCTGGCCAGTCCTCGAGGAGTGTACAAATAGATCATTTAATCTCTTGTTTTGGTAACTTCCTGGTGTGGAAATAAGGATTTCTTTGTCTGTAATTCTTGTTTTTCCTTTTTTCTTCTCTTTTGGAGCAAGTTTTGTTTCTGCTAGCACTTCATGTCTTCAGGAGCTTTTCTGACTTCCATGAGCTTGCAAAGATAATTGCAGGTGACTCAGGAGCTGTTTGAACCGGTTCCTTTAGTATTCAATAGTAAAAGACCTCAGACTTTGCCAGTTTGAATTTGTTTTGAAAAATACTCTCTCATCCTATTTCTGCCCTGTCTGTTCAAAAGCTTGGATTGGAAACTCTCCAGCAAATTCATTGCTTAAGTTCTTCTGTGAAGAGTGAAGTAAAAAACTACTGAAGCTTGTCATTTTGAGAAGTAAGTAGAAACACATAAATCTAACTTCCAGTCGAGAAGTGGACAGATAGCAACTTCTAGGTGCATAAAAATAACAATCTTCTGATCTTTATATCTAATGCAGCTAGTCCTCTGGCTCCAAGGCAACCATCTACAGGGTGAAATGGTCGTTTTCAGTGTGTCCCGTAAAAGCAGTCAGCTCTTTCTTTTAGACATCATTAAGCATAAACTTTGTTTTATTTTTTTTGCTTTTTTAAATGTAATTTTGCTTTTTACACACTTTATTAGAGTGTGTTCTCCTTTCCCATATCATTTTTTGTTTGGAGTAGAAAGTTCACACCCACTTTGCCAAAGATGGTAGAGGAGTGATTTCAGAAATTAACTATTAAATAAAAAATTATATAAACAGATCTGGACATCACATCATAGGGACTTGAGAACTGTCTCAGGAGCCTCTAGAACCACTCATGTTAATTGTTGCATATCTTGTGAATGTGTTTATTTCAAAGTACTGGAAGACTTCCAAAAAGTTTCTATATTTAAAGGGTCAAAAAGGATGTCGCAGTGTATTTAGCCCAGGACAAACCAAAGTAAAGGTTAACTTGGTCTTCTGTCAGTGAAGGCTTAAAAAGCTTAAAAAAAAAATACAACCTGATGTCGGGCACTATGGTTTGGTGATAGAGCGCTTTGTAAGGCAAAGCTGATGTATTTTTTTTTT
>VZSC01009101.1:423277-438492 GCA_013398225.1 Steatornis caripensis
AAACCCCCAAACCCCAGTACTATGTGATATAAAATACAGGGTAAGATTTTTTAAAAGGTTTTAAGAGTCTTTGCTGAACTGCCATTTTCAGAAATGATTTGAACGTTCAGGTACGCGAGTCTCATTGTAACTCCATGGGACTTTCAGCTTCTCCTTTTGAAAATGTGGCTCCAAGTTATTTAGGTACTCTTTCTAAAATACTTTCATCGTGCTCAATTTCATATAGTGTAGAGCATAGGGGAGGGACACGCGCTGAAATCCTACTAGCACACGCAAAGCAGTAGCGAGTCCGAGGGCAGACGGGTGTTCATCGGGGTGAGTGGAGATTACATGGAGACCACCAGTGCCACTCTGAGGTGACCAGCTTCCAGTTTCTCATTTATTTGCATCAGGTGTATACTGGGTAGGTAAGCATAACCTGTGCATCTGTAACTCATTTCAAGCTTCAGTGTGCAGTTAAGTGGCTCCATAACGGTTAGTGATTTCCACGTGTAGGCTTTGATATGCAAGTGTTGTCAAGCATAAAAGAAAATTTAGGCTGCGTCTCAGCTGTTGGCTCCTTTGCTGCTCTGTGGTGCTAGTAAAAACGGAAGCCAGCGTGTAGGTTGCAGAATTACAAAGGTGGCAATTGTGTTCTTGGCTACTCGGGTCTGGAAGGATGAGTGCCTCGAAGGACTGTCCTCTGCTGTGGACTTCTCCCAACTACCTCTCCCCTACATTAGCCCTTTCCACTGCAGCTTCTGAGCGTTCAGCTTGTGCCCATCCCCTGGGGAAAAGCGATGGGATGAAGCTGGAGTGCTGATGACCATCTGGGTCGTGGGGTGCACCTGTGCGCTGTAGCTGATGCATTTCTGTTGTTCGAGGGCAATTCCTTCTGACTTTGTACATTTTTCTTGTGTGGTCAATTGTCCTTTTCACAAAGGACATGCAACTATGTTTAAATTGAACGCATTTCATTTTTAGCAAGGCTACTTTTCACAAGTAAAAGCCTAATGGAAGCCTAGCTGATGAAGTAAGTTTTTTTTTTTAATCATTGGGGACTTAAAAATGATAAAACTTAATTTAAACCAGGAAAAATTCCAGAGTCTTCCATTGACCTTTTAGGGCATTATTGCTAAAAGCTTGGGCTTTGTTTGTTTGGTTTTTTTTTTTTTTTACTGAATTATGAAAACACAGCACTTCATAATCTGAGGAATATGTCTTAGTGCAAAGCAAAACGATATCCTGTGTTCAAATGGTAGCAGCAACGAGTACAGACAGTTTTGAATCATGTGGTTACTGCTGTGAAGGTACTGCGGAGACTGAAACTAGAACCCCTTCTAGCACTTCCAGCTGCATACCTGTAATTCACATCATCTTTAAAAAGGACTTTACCACACGCTTACAAAGCGCGGATCGAAAGCGTGCATATCAAATGTCATGCTGCGCTTTGGTCTGGAAGTGGCTGAGGTGTGGGGGAAGATTGCTGTGGTTTTTTTTGGAGAGGTGTAGCATGGGCTTTTCCCATGCAGAAGAAAAGGCAAGTGTAGAACTTGAATTGGTGCATTGTATGTAATCATATATGTTTATACATAGGCTGATACGTTCTTTTTCTGTTTCTTTCGTGACAACTTGAATTTGAATATTATCTACTGGAAATTTCACAAGATTCTGGTAAACAGTTAATAATTATTTTTAGGTGATTTCCAGTATGCAATCTCATTAACTCACTGTTTCAGCATACTTTGTAGCAGTATTTTCTCTTTTTTTTTTTTTTTCCTAATGAGACAAACCAGGGGTAGTTACTCTGTTTGCTACGAAACAACAGCTGCATGGGTGCTGGCTAGGTCCTGCAAGTGTGCTGCCGGTTCATCTGAGCCAACGTGCTTGGTTAGGGCCCTGGAGTACCCAGAATAGCTTTTGCAGAAATAAATCTTAAAAAAGAAAAACAAACAATTTTCTGTCTTGTTTTGTACTTGTTTCTTGTTGGTTGGTTGTGGATTTTGTTGTTGGCTTTGTTTTTTAATTTTTCATGAATAATATGTTCATATAGTAGGGCAGTTCTAAGCATGTCTTAGATGTGCATACGGGCACAGTAACAAACAAAAAATCTCACTTAAGATGGGCTCAAAGTATTCCAAATATGGACTTATATAGAAATATATAAATTTTTTTAATATATATATATCTCCCTTCCCACTTAAGGGATATTTAACTTTTACTGACTTAAAGACCTTGTAGCACATAGGAGTGCAAATCTGTAGGAAGCAATACTCTCGCTGAGATCAGGGGAGAGGCTTGTGTGGCCCTTGTTCATGGAACAGCAGCTGAAAATGAAAGCCTACCAATTACAACAGTGGCTTGCTTGCTGACAGCAAATACCCAGCTTTTAATGAGATCAAAGGATTCGCTAGGTAGCTTTCCAGGTACCAGGTACTTAGCCGAATCACCGAATAACCCATCAATATCATTTACGTAAGTGATGAGAGTGAAAATCTGAAGTAGTGTTACTCTTGAGGGTAGACATGCATAGCTTGTGCAGAACTTTTGATCCTGGCTAACCTGGGGCATGAGTTTTGAAATAAAACCTGGATTTGCAGTGTGATAGCTTTGACACATTGAACGCGCTTGCTAGGCCAACTGGTTCATCTGAGCTTAGAATGGAAGCTGAACCCCCTCCCTGCACCCAGAAGGGAAGCCTGAAGAGGAAATAATCACTTAAAATACGCTTTTATCTTTGTACTGGGAAAAAATAACTTTTTTTAAAACTTGTTGTGCAGAAAAACTGTGTTTTGTGTAATGTTATAAAATTTTGGCAATTTAATTATAGTCTTAAAAATGCTTAAGTGACTGTACTGTTCTAAAAGTGTCTGACTCAAGCTAATTGTGCGTTCTGTGGTCAGCAAAACCTTACTGGTTGATGTTGCGTGTTTTTATTCCGTAAGGTTATTGGCAGCTAAAGGAGTTACGTATTTCTGTATCTTTTGTGAAACTGTAATGAAAATGAAGTTATCGTTGTGAAGTTTACAGTTTTGACAGTAAGAATGGCCCTTTGATCTCTGAAGGCAACTGGATTCTCCATGCAAGTTGAAACCATGAATGTTTTATGGCACAAGATGAATTGCTAGGATTCAAACACAAATTTTAGAAAAAGAAAAAAAAAAGAGTGAATGCCAGCATCCTTGAATTTCTTGAACTTGAATTGCTGCGGGAAAGAAGAACCATATGTTAGTCTGATAACTTCTAATGCATTGGAGGAATATAGACTACAGGTGACTTGGACCAAATCCTGCAGGCATCCTGTCTACGGGAATATGACTTAATTTTAGTAAAGCAGGCCTTCATGTTCAGATTCCATTGTCCTGACGGTTGAATGGTTTTACCTAAACTACCAGATTGTTATTTCTATGTATTTAGTCATTGTGGAGGGACAGTGGAGTCCAAGACCGTGGGCCCAAACCGCAAGTTTAATTTTATTTTTTGAATAGAAGAGGAGCGTGGAGGGAGAAGAGTATTTTTGTGTTCGTTCTTTGAAAGTGAAAACAAAGGAGACTGACATCCTTTTACTTCTTCAGTCAAGTGTCACTCATCCTAAAGTTGTAATAATCAATTCAGAATGGC
This sequence comes from Steatornis caripensis, assembly GCA_013398225.1. Lineage (NCBI taxonomy): Eukaryota > Metazoa > Chordata > Aves > Caprimulgiformes > Steatornithidae > Steatornis > Steatornis caripensis. Next base: position 426,878 of record VZSC01009101.1, read on the forward strand.
TACTTACACTTCTTCGCAAAAATTGGATGAAAGAGCTCGTAACTTCATAACTTTAAACTAAATTAGTTGTTTCTTTGAATTGCTTGTTTTTAGTCATGTTGCCATAAGCCATCAAAGCATCTAGCTATTATCATTCCTTTGTAAGGATTTCTGCTTTTTTATATTCACGTTTCAGCAAATCAAAGGATAGGTCTTCAGACAAGAAATGGAAGGTGTGTTGTTTTAAAGATACGCTAAACATATCTCTACCGACTCGGTCTAGGTATTGCCGGTACCGGCAGCGGTGCAGATGCAGTGACACCGGATTTGCATGTGGCAGCAATGTAATTACGTACCATGCTTTCTTGGGAAATGTTTATCTTGGTTGCTAAAGCTTTCTTCTGACTTTGGTTTTTTTATCTCTGCTAGCTAGATTAAGCCAGCTCAGATACTGCTACTCACTACGCTTATAGCTTTCTCGTGGTCTTTGAAAGGAACCCTATGTGTTAGCTGCCGGTAAGTTTTAATGATACGTGCTACTCTTCCTGATACGTGTTCAACTCTGCTTCACTTTACACGGAGACATCCGTTTTGGGTTCTTTGCAAAAGCCTACATTATTAGGTCTTTGATACCTTGGAAAAAAGCTGAAGCCTTAGACATTTTAGGAATGGGGGGAAATACTAATGGTTGGATTTTTGCAGCGGTTGTAAACAGTTATGCATCTCCATGTAAGTATTGTACCAGTGATTATCAGTCTGTGAATTAAGAGGATGTTTCGTTTCTAGACCTCATGTTACGTCATGGAACAAATAGGAAAAAATCATTAAGACATTAAGGATAAGGGCATATGAAAGCCTTACTGCGCCACATACCGAGAAACAGTGTTTTGGCTTAATCTTGTGCGTAACTTTATACATGTGACTGACAGTAAGTTAAATGTGAGCCACTCATCTGCCTAATACTGCTATCATTCACAAAGATTTTCCCAGTCACAAAGATAAAGTCATTCTATTTATCTTCCTATGAGCACATATAGTTGTAAGTGATGGGAAAAGCAATTTAAATGAGTAGGGTCTCCATCCCACTCGTGCAAGCAGTGCTGTTGGGACCTGTAGAGCTTCGTCTACCAAAAAAAAAAGGTTTTTTTGGGATGATCGGTATTGTTTTTACCCTTGTATCTTTTAGTAGATTTTTTTATTTAGTGCCATTTTGCTAAATAAAGTTTTAGTTTAGTCCTAACTTGAAAGGCTGGCTTTAAAGCTGCGTGCAGTGACTGATTTTCTTTTGAAGAGTTGAATCTGTTTACAGAATCTCTCTGCTGTTTTTAACTAACTTCTTTGTAATGTTTTCTTTCCACTTTCAAAATCCATTAGCTGTAAACCATGAGTAGAATGTCTTCAGTCTTTGAATTGCTGTTTTATTTAGCAGCCTGGCTTATCTATGAATCTAAATTTTTTTTTTAAAAAGTAATTTAGTGAGGAAATAGTTAAAACATTGCGAATAGTGTTTGAAGAAGCTGTTAGTTTTGTTCAGGAAGTTTTCATTTTCTAGAATTTGTGCTGCCTCATTATTTGTAATACTGAAACTACTCCTTGCCAATCATACCCCAATCACTTGCATGAAGAAATGAAAGCAATGTTTACACTTCTGGGTGGAAAATACTGAGTTAGGCTCAGTGGGCCAAATTCTGCTTTGAAATAAAGTGGTAAGAACCCAAAGGATTGCGTGGAGTGATTGTTCTGACAGAATTGTGAACAGGATTCTCGAATTTAGTCATTCCAAAAAGATGTTACTGAAAAGATGAAGCGTAAGCATTTTGCGACGCAAAGTCAGGACCAAGATTCTCCAAAGTTGATGGCTAATGCACCTTAAAACTTGATGTCCGCTAGTGAAAAATCAGGATGAAAGAAATTTGGAGGCGAGTACGTAGAGCTGCTCCATGCTGGTTGTGCTGGTGGATGGTGTTCTCTACCCGGTCGTGTCATAGGAGCAGTTTTTGCTCTTTTGCTTCAAGGTTGGTTGACTTTTGGTGGTCACTAAACTACTTTTTTCTCTATCGTAGCTGGCTAATTGACCTTAAGTGTCTTCTAGTTTGAGTAATTATACTTTACCTACTTTAAAATTCACTATGCAGTCTCTGAATAACTGGCTAATGGTAACTTTTATTTCTAGTAGAGTCTTTTTGCTGGCTGTAACCGTGACAGCATGTTTTTGCATGTTTTAGTATGTTCTCGTTGTCATTTTTCTAAAGGTTTTGGAACTTCTTGGTGTTCAATATTTAGGGATGAAGGAGCCTTAAGTTGTTGTTGGCTCAGACTCTCAGCCCAGGTTAGGTCGTCTTTAGGCTGTTCCATCAATATAAAGTTCACTTTAAGTTGACTTCTGGCATCTAGGGATTTTTCAGCTATAGAAAAATAACACAAGGCTGTATAGCAGCAGTGAGAACAAGGTAGCACAAGGGGATGCAATCAAGGGACGTTACGCTTCAGCCACAGGGTTGGTTCTTGGGGAGTATAATTCAGAGAAGCCATTGACTCCCTTATAATTATCCTGTAGTACTTTCTCCCTTTTCCGTGTAGGTTTGACTGTTGGCAGAAGTCATCTGGATGCAGTACTTAATTTCATGTTTTTAGTCATACAGCAGAGAACAACTATTTATCGTCAAAGGGCCAATAGAAATACTCCTGTATTTTTAACTGCATTGTATTCCAGCTACTTTAATACTAAGAATTCTTTCTCCGTGCCCTCCAACATTTCCCTACCCTGCCCCAACAGATCTGCTTTTTTAATGACATTGATGCAAAAAGACATAGCTGATAAACTGTAAGTTAATTTTGTTTTCAAATTGGTCATTGAGGTAGAAGTTCCGATAACACTGTAAAATCAAGTAGTTTCCATAAAAAGATAGTGACTTACACATTTTTTTGTTTTATAAAGCATCAATGTTTTTGTCAAAAATCTTTCTCCATGCTAAGTAACAGGTTAGTTTGTCTCTCAATGACCAATATGAAATTACTGTTTGCTGGTCACACGCAGTTTTGTAACTACTGCTTCCTTCCAACAACATCTTTCAGAAGTTGCAGTATGTTCTCTTTGAATATAAAGCAGTTTGGTTATACTGGAAATGCTTTAGAGTATATCAGCAAGTTGTTATATTGAAAGACTTCAAGAGGCAATAGATTAGGCAAAAAGCAGTGGCGATACCTGCAGAGCACACCGTACGTGCCCTTAAGCAAAAGATAATAATTAGTTGCTTGTATTCCCATGCAAACTAGCCCAAGTGTTGATGTTTATGAATTGCAAAGATCACTGCGATACCAGCTCAAGCTCCAAGCTGCTGGAGTTGTTTATGCCCATTCAATTTTTAATGTACCTATAAGATGTTTTGATGAGGGCGTTTAATCCAAAGGGATTTGCATGCCATAATCATACCTCCAGTGATTTAAACACAAAAGTAAGGGTAGTTCTTCAGAGTGTTTTAAGTGCTAACTTCCACTTCAGCATTAATAATAAACAGTAACAACATCTCTGAAAATATCTTCATATTTTGTTGGCCGAATGCGATTCAGTTGTTTGTGTCATGCTATGGGATGAGAGCCATTAAAAGTCATGAAGTATCTGCTGTTAGGGAGCCTGCGGAGTGAGAAGTTACCCACAGCTTGTGGGCATTTGCTTTGCTAATTAGTTCGTACCCATTCAGATCGTGCGTTCTGCACTTCAGTCAAAAGCAAATACTTGACTAGACTCGACTTTCTCTGGCAGCGTGGTACAGCGGGCGCCGGCGCTGTGCTGCGTAAAACTGCAGTTGCAAGAACTATGGGATTTAAATAAAAACTTAAGTAAAATAATAATTTAAATAATGTCGCACGTTTGCACACAATAGATGTATTTTTGGTTAATTTGTACCATGTATGTTGTAGAGCACATCTGTGTAGGCCCGTGACAGTCTAACCATTTTGTTATTGCAGAAGTTCTGCTGTTCCGTTGCGTGTGCCTGTGCTTATGGCAAAACTGGTAAAAAATATGGCAAAAAATATGGTAAAAACCGCAGGTCTGTGCAGAGCCCCTCTGTGCCAAAGGCTTGCTGACTGGTGGGGATGTGGTGAGCTGGAGGGCGACCTTGTATTAACTGAATTTGGGGGGAAGGGAGTAAAACTTGATTTTTCTTTTGTAACTGAAAGGTGTTAACACAAAATGTTACGGTGGAAGCTCCTTCACTTAACATGTTTGCATGCTTAGCAAAAACCCCCAAATTTCCACTTGGAGGTGGGAGGAAACACTTAACACAATTCCTTCAGTTCATTTCGGTGAATTAGAAGAAGATACTAGGAAAAAATGACATCATGTGAGTATATATTACCTGAACCATATACTCTGAATCTGAGCTATCTCCACTGAGTTACGAGAGTGGGAGGAGTTTGTTAGTCACCGCGGAAGGCAAAATGTCAGAATGACTAATTACGCTGTTGCAGGGCCGAGGAGATAAGGTTAATTCCTGAGCAGCAGAACAGGTCTTTAAGAATTGTGGTAAGACTATCCCCAATATCAATACAGCTAATACTATTTCAGTGTAATAACATCAGTTGTCACAGCAATGTTTAGGAGACTACATCGCGCCATCGCTCGCATGGGACGGTGCTGGTGGCTTTGTTTAGGTAGGAAACGTAGAGCTGCGTCATGTTCTGAACGTGGAAATTCCTTGGGTGTTATACCTGGTTTTCTGTGACTGTAGTCAAGATAATAATATACAATGTTCCTCCACTCGTGCCCAGTCCTGCAAACCTCGCTGGAGGAGTGTCTTCACGGAGAAATGAGTTGGTAGTCTCCTCCACTAGCTTGTGTTCTGCTGTGTAACAGAGAAGAAATTTTTGAGTCGTAGGAGATTCTGTATCGAGGCATCGATAGCCTCCATCACAGTCTTTAAGTAGATCTCCTCCTCTNCAAACCTCGCCGGAGGAATGTCTTCACGGAGAAATGAGTTGGTAGTCTCCTCCACTAGCTTGTGTTCTGCTGTGTAACAGAGAAGAAATTTTTGAGTCGTAGGAGATTCTGTATCGAGGCATCGATAGCCTCCATCACAGTCTTTAAGTAGATCTCCTCCTCTAGTAGCTCTTGAAAAGCTTTAATTGTGATGCATTAGTGCAAAAAGAGTTAATTTCACCTTAAATATTTCTCCAAGGAGTGCGTACGCAGGAGCTTTCCTGCTGGACTTACTGCCTGGCTTCCTCTGCTGCTTACCTGTTTCTAGTGTCTGGTTCTTTAGGTAAAATAAAGTTACCCTTGTGCTCTGAACAAATGTGCAGAATTCATGTCTTAATTTTGGGGAGGCTTCATTCCCTGTTTTCAAATCTAACTACTTATTTTCTCAACACTTAAACGCAGCCGGGTCAACAGACATTTAATTCTGTCAGATGCAGTCCTGGTGTAACACCTTATATTTCTTAATTAAAAAAAAAAAAAAGAGAAAGATTTATTGATACATCATTTAATGTGGATGCCGCTGGCAATCCCGTGGTTTGCTAGTTTTGTTAAAACTGAAGCTTTTCTTCCTTCTGTGTACAGCAAAGATAATACAGGAAATTCTGAAATACTCCAAAATAATTTTCTTGCTGATATTATTTAGTTTAGTTAAATCGGTGGTGTATAATCTCATTAACCTTTAAGCAGAAATGAGAATCTACAAGTGCTGTGGTTCACATATGCAGGATGTAAATTGCATGAACATAGCTGACGCACTGAATAGCGTGAACAGCCGTCGTGCTTGTCAGAGTTCGGTAAGAAAATGGTATTTCACAATTGTGAAGTGTGAAGAAATGCACTTGGTGTAGAGTCCCACCCAAACCCGATCAAGAGAGTGGGTTTTTTTTTTTCCCCTTCTGCAAGAGGTGAGCAGTTGCTGCACAGTGTTACTACTTCTGTGATAGCTGATTCATCCCTTTGCTATGCAAATCCTAAGTATACAAGGATTCCGTACTTTTATTTAAGAAATATGCCTGCAGGCTGTATTGGTAGGCTTTAGGGAGATATCTGGTTTGGTGTGAAATAAACAGTTGTTAAAAGATCACATGAATTTATGTCTTAGAAGATGAAAAGTGATGCTGTGACTGTTTTGAGAGCACCCTCCTTTAACCGGCACGCGAGCTTGCCACTTGGTTTTGGGTTTTCAAAGAAACCTCACCGACCTCACGGAAAAATCACAGAGCTGCGGGCCGGGGTGGGGAAGAGGAGAGCAGCAGCTGTCACCTTAAAAACGCAAGAATTAGGACTTGAATTGACATTCAAGTCACCCTGGGCCCCAGTCTCCGGGGGTTTGACCCTTGGAGTGAGCGCTCGCTGGTCCTGGCCGAGGGAGTAGTTGCTTTTGCTTAAACTTGTATCTTCAGACCACTCGAGTGCTTAGCTTTTGATGAATGGATTTAACTGCCGTAATTCAGGTTTATGTGCAGCTTGTAGACATCCAAGTTTGCGTATTCTGAGTGAAACGGGAGGAAAAAAACCCAACCAAACCTCTGAGAGCATTTGTGTGAAGGGCTGCTTTGGTACATGCAGTTAGTGGTGAAGGTTTGTGTTGCTGAAGAAAACGTAACGCTTACTTGAAAGCTACTTGCTGTGTAACGTGGGACACACTTTAATGCACAGTTACAAAATACAGTTCCAGTTTAATAAAATTCAGGTTGTAAAATAGCTGTTAGGTTAAGCCCGGCCCCTTTTTATTCTGTTACTGTCAAAAAAATTAATCAACTCCTCACGTCAGTACGAAATTCACCCTTGGTGCGGTTTTATTATCCTTCCTTCCTCTTAGCCAGCAGCATCATTCTGTGTGCAGCGGCTTCGTCTCTGTTGCAGAGTAAGAACGTGTTTTGGAAACGTTTATTCCTTTTCTGTGAATAACTTTATCTTCACTTGTGTAACTCTGGTGAGTACTTTTACGCCTGAGCGATCTAAACTACGTAAATTAACTCGCTGGTTACCTTTCAGTAGAGATACTGTAGGTGACTGCTACTTCTGAGTTTAAAAGTGTAAGTCAGCCCAGAAGTTTAAATGCCTCAGCTTCTGTTTCTTCTGCACACTCAGGTAATGCCTACTGAAATGAATAATCCTGATGCTTGTCTACATGAGAAAGCTGTTCTAGCGATTGAAATAGAGCTGATCGAAATCAATTGCAGCTCTCTAGGTGAGGTGGCAGCAGCCTTCCTCACGTGCCTCCTCGTGTCTCCTTTTCCTGCCTCCCCGAAATGTGCTGCCTCGTCTTAAATTTGTCGTTTTTAATTCTGTCCCATTGTTTTCATTGCGAGGGATTAGTAAAGATAAATCTTAGGTTTCGTAGCATTAGCTTTAGCTTATATCTGTCATATTTGTCTCCCAGCTAAACTGAATACTGCTTTTTTTTTTTTAATGCTCCCACACTTGGTTAGAAAGAACTAATCTACCTAGAACTTGGTATGGGGTCTCCAGCGAGGAAAGACCGTTAATAGATGTGTTTTTTCAAAAGCTTGAGTTTTATGCTGTTTGTCTTTCCTGATGGTTGCTGCGTGCCCATCCCGACCGTGCAGAGGTGCGTGTGGGGACCCGTCACTGGCGCTGGTGGAGTTCCTTGGTGGAGGTACGGCTGCAACCAAAGCCATCGCGCGGCTGCCGGGGAACTGCCGGATAACGGCAACTAGGCACGGGAACCTGTAACACCTTTATAGTCGTCGTTCTTTTGGCGATACCAGTGTCGGAAGTAACAGTGCGCTTGCTAAAACGTTAGCAGCAGATTAAAAACCCAGAAGCGTACGTGGCGTAGCTTCAAGAAGCACATAGCGTGTGGGCACGCGAAGCGTGACGGGGGAATATGTGCCTGAATTTGGTTTGATGCGCCTTTTTCCCCACGAATTTGTAACTATTTTTTTTTTCTTCACATTTCATCTAGAAGCAGACAAATGAAGAAGAAAATCAAATATTTTGTGGGAAGCATATGGAGGAGTCCTCCTAGGCCTGTTTTCATTATGTTTCAAAGCCCTTTGGACAGACTTCTGAAAAGCAGGATGTCTGGCAGGCTCCGGCATGGGGAAGAGCGAGGTGCCTGGCTGCTCTTCCTGGGCGTAATGGCAGCCTCCTTTGATCCGATGGAGAATTATATTATCTAATTCTTCTACAGAAGTTCTTTTAGAGTCGTGAGCTGGTCAGATACGCTCCTCCACAGCTTTTATTTTAAAAATAAATAAATAAAAGCAGTCATTTTAATGAAATGGAAGCACGTCACCGAACAGCGTGAATTAAACCTACCTGTATATGCTGGCCAGTCAGGATCTGCTTTCCTGCATTTTCCCGTTACCCCAAAAAAGCAGTATTTTTATTATTTGTAAGAGAGGAAGAGCAGAAAATGGTGTCTTATGTAAAAGCTGCAAGTCTGCACCGTGGACCGTACATGTGTGAGAGCTGATGCTTTCTGCCGTTGCGTTTCCTTACAGATTTCTCCTTAGCACTTAACGTACTCAATTCACATGCCTGCCTTCAGTTTTCATCTGTTCTGACAAAGATTACGCAGATAATCGCTAAAATGGAAGTTAACAGGAAATTTGAGGGTCTTTTTTTGTTTCCGAACTTGGCGAAATTGTTACACTTCATTTATATATTCTAGTTCGCTTAGGTAGTGATTTCCTCCTGTGTGTAAGTAATGCTATTAGCAGCGACGGTGCTTTGAACTGTCATTTCATACCACTTGAAGTTAATTACTAGAAAACCGGGGTTTTCTTCTTTTATATTAACCGGTTTCATATAAAGTGTATCTCTTTACTGAGGATGCCGCTGTGAGGTAGGAATAACTACAGTAAACCGAAGAACGGAGCAATTGAGCCTTTGATCATGCGAAAATGTAAGCATGTGTTGAACTTTACGCTTGAGCATTCCCACTGGCGGTACAGGGCTTATGCAGCCGTATTTCAAGCGTCCGTGGCTTGATAGAGATTTGAGAAGTCCTTAGCAGGCTCGACAATAAAACCCAGATATCCTATCAAGCCAGGGTGCTTTGAGTCTTTGCTCAGAGTGCTTACTAGGCACAGAATGAGGGAGATAGTACATTTTTGCGTTTTAAATTCAAAGAAACCTTTCGATTAAAGGGGTTCTTGACAATTGTAAATGCTCTCTTTGTGCAGTGTTTGCACTGAACGATGAGGAACGGTGTGATTTTGATTTTTCTTTGGGACTGGAGAAAAACCTACGCCATCTACTTTATTTTGTTGCAGTTTAAAGCATCAGCTAGTATACTTCACTATTGTGTCTCCGAAATGGTAGGAAGAACAGGCCTCTTACCTGTAGTGTTGTGAGTAGAACGACGGACATACCCGCATTGATATAGCAGGAGGTTGCTTTCAAACTAATTGCAGAGGATGATCTGATTTTTGTGATTTAATAACTCGGTATCTGCGGAGTCCTGTAGATCTGTACAAGGCTTTTTTTCCCTGCTGTTGGAGGCAGAGAGACATGAAACTTGAAGCAATTGTTAGATTTTTAAAGTGAAAGAAAATAAAGGTCCCAGCTCAAGAAGGGAGAACTCTAAAGCGTGAAAGAACATGGGATCGTAGGATAATTCAGGTTGGCAGGGATCATTGGAAGCCACGTAGTCCAACCTCCTGGTCAAAGCAGAGCAGGCCGTGAGCCTATGGTACCCATATCCAACAGAGTACGTAATCATGGAATACTAAAGTATTACGTGATCTTTTTCTGTAGTGTCTGCGTTTAATCTGGTGCAACTTTCTAATTTGCATTGAGGGATATGACTCATAAGGCTGTCACATTGCTTTCACGGTATAAAATGTACTCTTCAAAAGACTTAACTGATTTGTCTCAAGATTTGGATTGTGTGCAATCAGAAGTCAGGCCACTACCTCCAAGTGCAGCAAGTATCTTGTTGGACTGTGTTCTGGGATTATATATAAAATATATAAACGTTCGTATTTTTTTGTTAGGGCCAACAATGCCTGTATTGCAGATGGTTTTTTTTTTTCCTGCCAAGATTTAGCAAGTTTAGTAGTTACTCTGGAGCACTTACAAATGTATCCTTTCTGCAGAGCATGGAGGAGTTTTGTTTTTTATCTATTGGCATTTGAAAAGCAGAAAAAAGTGACTGCAACAACAGAATTTTATTAATGAATGATTTACACTGGTTCCAGCTGTGACCATGTGATTAGTCCTTCACTAAGCAACAATGGGTATTTTCTTTCTGCTTTTATTTGATTTCCAAGAATGTGTCATCTGTTACATAAACTGCTGCCAGTATACCCCATGTAAACTGGTATTTTTTATTTCCCTGAAGCGTAAGATGAATACCCACCCATATCCTTCTGGAAATACTGTTTTAAACGAATTGGGAATTTTATTGACTATATCTGATTCAGCACGCCAAAATCATAAAACCTAAAGTATTTCTTAAACGCACTAGACTGTAGGATGCCTTGTTGCCTGGTAGTGCAAAAGAGAGATTATTTTCACTTTTACATTTCTATCTTAATATTTTATTACAGCAATACAATGTGTTATAGAGGTGGACAAGCCTGCAGATTGAAATGTGGATAGTCCAGATTGTTCCTTTCCCTCGACCATATGGTGTAGTTCTAAAAGCCTTTTGTACGCTGTCTGTTCAGTTAATTGTAAACTCGGTCTTTAACATACCTTAAAAAATGAGATGTATGTGAACTAGAAGTCAGCATATCCTCTGGTAAGTAAAGTTTGCTAAAACATATCTGAATTCACAGCCCTGGTGTCTCGGTAGATTTTCTTTCTGGGCGAATTTGAAAGTCTTTTCACCGTTTCTTGGTAACGAGTGTGAGTATGTGTGTGCGGAGAGACAGGTTTTCCCGTTTCCTCCTTGGGAAGGGGGGAAGATGTGAGTATATAATGAACATTTCATAATATTTTTGCTTGGCAGACAGCTCTGCCAGTGGGTGATGTGCAGGAACATTGAAGATTTCTGACAGATGGATGGTAGGACTGCTAATACACCTACACACATTTCAGCATCTGATGTTCCCGGTGTTTCTCTGATGCCCGAGAAGCTTGTGCTCACGCTTTGGTCTGATGTTGCCTGGTGCCGGGCTTTAGAAGAGCAGAACCAAGTCTCGCTCTGAATTTTCATGTGCCTCAGAGAGGGTAGTTTATTATAGTCCTCACTAAGCGACGCATTTGTTACAGTCGCAAACATTTTTTTTGTGCGCGTAATGAAAAGTTGACAATTAATTGTTAGAGGGTTCCAGAAGCAATTTTATTTTCTGTTGTCTCAACGTAAGAAGCTGTTTGGGAAAAGTGACTGCTTTCCGTGAAGATGGGGTTGATACATCTAAAGAGGGAAAAAAAGGAAAGAGTAAGAGTCTCTCACTGAAACTGCTCTTGTGGGTCCCAACCTGTTTTTCAGCATTGGAGAGCGATAGGCAAGGCTCGCATCATTCGTGGAGATCAAAATTCACTAAAAACAAAAAGAAAAAAAAGAAAAGAGAAGAACAAAATCAGCTGGGGGGAGCGGCTGACTCACCGGAAGGCTGTGCTGCCATTCAGCGTGACCTGGACAGGCTGGAGAGTTGGGCGGAGAGGAACCTGATGAAGTTCAACAAGGGCAAGTGTAGGGTCTTGCACCTGGGGAGGAACAACCCCATGTGCC
>VZSC01009101.1:439381-467462 GCA_013398225.1 Steatornis caripensis
CCTACCATTCTATGAACACTGAAAATCAAGCAAGAAGTAAAAGACAGTAGTGGAGAGTGGGACTAATGTGCCGTGAGAAGCCTCTCATAATGAAACTTATTGATCTGTACTGCATATCTAAAGTTTTCAAAGGATTTCAGGTATTTCTTCTATCGCCAGCTGAATGCAAAGGAATGGGTAACCTTAGGGGGTATTAAAAAGGGAAAATACAACTTTTTTTCGCCTGCAGAGATTCAATAAAGTAACTCTTGACCTTTGTTAAGCATGCAGGAATGGAGAGAGCTTCAGGAGAAGTCTTCTGGAAATGGAAACAAATAGTAACCGGTAGCGCATCTATTTCTTCCCCTTAGATAGTACGCCTATTGTGAAATAGCGTAAAAGTCGTGAATTTAAGTGGTGTGATGGTAACTAAACAGCAAAAAGCTGCTAGAGAACCGTAATCTTAGGCTGGCTTTTTGTACTCCTAAGCGTAGGCGATAAAATGTCTGTCTTAGTTGGTTCTTCTGAAACTTCACCTTTGTGGAATAGTGGGAAAGGAATAGGCTGGGTTTGTGTGCTGCAGAAGCAGACACGGATCCTGCTCGGCTGAAGTACGATCGGGGGGATGCTGTATACGCTGGCCGGTGTGAACGGTGAAACCAGCGGCATCTTACTCCCATTCCGTGCTTTGGGGCTCTACCATGAAATCAGCGGGAGCAAGAAAGTATCTCTGGGCAGAACTCTTGCTTCTTGCAGTCCAAGTGGTTCAGAAGCTTTGAAACACAAGAAACCCCACGTAATGCTTGAAGAACCCAGCTGTAGTTTTGAGAGCTGAAAGAGAAAGCAGTGACTGAACACTCGTTGCAGCTTCCGTATGATGAGAGCAGTTCTCAAAGCCTGCGAGTTGCCGCTTGCAGAGAGTATACGAATAACAACGCGACCAGTTTTTACTGTACACTGGCAAATGTGGGCTCACTTCACTAGAGCAGACGGCGCAAACAAGGCGGACTAACTTGTATGCTTTTTGAAAAAAGACCTAATTGAACTTTTCATGATGATTCCAAAATATGAGAAATAAGGCCATAGAAGATCATGTACCTTCAACAAAAGTGTGACTATATTTTGGTTAAAAAAAGAGATTTATTTGTATTTTAATGGCTGTCTCTAACTTGAGAGGTGTCCATGTCCATTCAGAAATGGTTATTAACGATGCCAGCTTAGTTTGTGAAACAAAGAGCTGGAGAGTGTCACTTTTGCAGACTACAGATTTGTTAGACTTGTGAAAATGCACAAAATTCTTTGGCTGATTTTGACGATTGCAGCTTTTTCAGCAAGTTCTTTCACAAAGAAAAGATTCAGCAATTTAAAGGCGAGGCTGGACTCTCATGCTTCTTGGACTACTCAAAAGCGTCGTTGATGTAGTTTTACTTGTCTGGGACAGTGTGGATCGTAGTGGTACAGAGCAGAGAAGCAGAAGATGTGTTTGGTGTCTCAACTTCTGCTGCTTGAAGAAGAGAACACGGACAGAAGATGGGAGTAGGAGCGTAGAAGAGTAAAGGTTGAAATGGTTAGGCTTAGAGGAGCATGTACAGGATAGGTGTAGAAGAGTGTTAATAGACTTAAAGTATTCATGATTAGGGGCTGGAAAGGAGGGAGAAAGAACAGAAGATGGGGGGGATTTTGGAAAGAGCCTATGGAGTAGAACTGATGCAAAAATGGGTGAGACTTTGTCAACATGTTAAAAGTGGTTCCTTTTTTATCACGGGAACTTCAAATGCACCAGGCAAAGTCTAATGAAAATGAGAAGAATGGGATGAAACGAGCCTTAAGTCTAACTGGGGGCCGGGAGAGGAGGGAAATTCAGAGGTGAAGAGGAAAACTTTGGATTTGATGTGATAAGATGGAGGAGAAAGAAAGAGGTTGTTTGTAAAGATGTTTGAGACTGTTTGAAGAATTGACACTTAGGGAAATGAGACCAGAGGTTAGGCAAGGAAAATAAGGCAAGGGAGCTGTGAAGCTTTGCTCCTGCAACGGCAAAGGACGGACTGTATTGAAACTGGAAATTTCCTGATGAGGAATGAAGCGTGATGGGGAAACGGAGTAACATTTGCGATGGTACACCTAGCAGATAGGAGACGTGATGGACATGTCCTTACACAGGAAGAAGTTGGAAATAAGGGTAGTTTGAGACAGGAAAATTTGCTACGTGTCTCGTTGTCACGGTTTAAAGCTGGGCTGGGTATTAAACCAGGACACTCATCAATGTAGTAGTTGATATCTCCAAGGTAGTAGTTGATAAAGGATAGATAGTAAGTCTCCCCTTTGATTTTATTGTGTCATTGTAAAAGTTTAAAGAAAAAACGATGATGCAGGACTAAGTAACGTGAAGTAATTAGAAAAGAAAGCAAGAGAATAGGAGACAAACCAGAAGATGTTAAGAAATGTAAATGAAAAGAGGAAATCAGGGATTCAGTCATGAGAGAACCAATTCATATGGTTTCAAGAAGTGTGGATTTTCCTTTTGAAGATGGAATTCATCAGCTAACCAGATGAAAAACTATATTAATAGAAGATACAAAATTTTATTTTGTTTTCAGTTTGGGAAAAAAAAAAAAGTACGATCTGGGTAAAATATGTATTTGTATTTTCTTACAGGGGCTCATGCTAATGGAAAAATTAACATGGTGGCTGGAAGTAGGGACACGGGAGTCACTGCTCCTTCCTTCTGCTCTTGGCTTTACTATAAAACGACTGTTGGAAAATCGTGCGAATCACGATTTTTGATTCAAGTTTTCTCATCTGTAAGGAGGCGATAACAATACCTACCTACCTACCTCACAGGAGTGTCGTGAGGTTTAATTAATGTCTGTTAAGCAATTCAGCATCTTTAGACGAAGGTGGGTAAATGAATCCTCGTGTTGTTAATAATGGGAAAACACCAGGCAGAAGTTGTAGTATAATTTTGAGGTTGGAGGGAAGAGACAGAACAGTTGCATTTTGTTATTTAAAGCATATTTAAACAAAACAATTGAAAGTGGTTAGAAGTGATATAGTTATTAGGTCTATCTATTGAATCCAAGTGTTTTCTTACAATTAGCTCGTAATAAGAACATGTGGTTCTTGTGGGTTTTTTCCTTCTAAAGATAGTTTAGGGCTCCTTTGACTTTGAAGAGTTGAGTATTTCATCTGCATTCCCTTTTTGCCTCCATTGCAAGATGAATTCTTTCTAGTCTACCCACATACACAAAACCAAACCAAGTATTGCTCTGTCGTCAAACTCCACGTCAAGGTTTCTGGAAGGGCTGAAGTGCTGCGTTTAGAAGTTGCAGTCTTTGGAATAGTAAGTCAGCAGGCAACAATAATAGTAACAAATATATGAAATCTGTGTATGTATGTATATGTGTCTAGAGCATAATTTAAGCAACCCAGTAATATGGTCAGGAGAAAATTGTTGACAAAAGTAATGGAGTGAACTAGTGTTGAGTGATAAGAAAATCAGTGTGTGTGTGTGGGGGGATTAGCCTCGCTAAACCTTGTTTCGGAAGCTTTTTTCCTATTCAAATAGGAAATAGTCAAAATAACCTTTCTAGTTACAGTCAAAGGAAATGCTGTGTATATTCACCAGCAAGTTTCTCAGAATCGACTGCGCCTGTAGATGCAAACTTTACAAATGTAGTGGTGCGTCAGCAACATCACAGGTGTCATTATAAATGTCAGCAGTATGTAAGTGGTATTTGTAAATAAGCACAAACACGTGGAATGGTCTGTGTCTGTTAGTCAACCATTACGCACCTTCAGTATGCCAAAGCCTAGTGCTTGGTTGAGTAGCTCGTGTGAGTTGAATGTACACTAAATATCAAGTGGTGTTACACAGCTTGAAAAGAAAAGCAGCTTTAAAGAAAAAAGCAGACTTTTTTTCTAAGTCATTCTGTTAATGCCCAAGAAATCCTTCCATGAGCGTTAAGAAACCAGCTGTCTATAGACTGCAGGAAAAAATCATGTATGGATCTCTCTTGCCCATACTCATTCAGAGCTTCAGTGCGAAGGCAAGAGTGCTGCAGCTCTGAAGAGTAACTTGAATCAGCTTGCATGAATATTGCCCTCTCCAAGGATATTGGCATGCAAAACAGATTTTGTTCATCTTAGCGCATTTTGAATGCCCCTCACAAATGGATTCTTCGCCTGTTCACTTCAAAGTGGTTGAGTTTGGATTAGGTTCTGTTCAGCGGAAGCAAACTAATATGTGATTGATGTAGACAGGTAGAAATAACTCCTTTTCTGTTCTCAGAGCGTTGGTTTGGTACTGCTTAATTTGGGGTACCCTGTCTGCATTGCTTTCCACTGTATATGTTCGCTGGAGGCAACTTAACCTGTGCAAGCACAGCTACAAACCGTTGTCATACTGAACATCCAGCTCTTCCCCAAATCCCCTCTCTCTTAATGGTATTTTAATCATATCGTCAGTATTCAAGATGGGAGACTGAAGTGTCTTCCAGAGCTATGTGGGTGCTGAACCAGTTTCATATAGCACCTCCAAGTATCTGCATCTAACCGATGTTTGTGGGACCAACCTCTGCTTAAACAGCGATGGGAACATCGGCTCTGAAAAGATTCAGGAAGATCTGAATTGTTTACCCTGTAATAAGATAAGACTCACGTAACATCTCTCTGGGATTCAGAACCATTTTATGAAAGAGATTTTTTAAAATCTCAGCATAAATAGGTAACTGAAGATAGGTTTAACGTTATCTCCGCAAACAAAGTGCTTGTTTGCCTGTTTTTTCTAAAAATAGCCAAGTACAGCGGTGTCCGGAGCCACCGCCACAACACAGCAAAAATGCAGCGCCTTTATTTTCTGCTGTGACTGATGAGTAAGGATGCACTAACTTCCCTGGATCATAGAGTAACTTCCCATATGCCACCAATAAAATTCACGTAGGCCCCAGAAGTTTGCTTTATCTAGGTTTTCTCTGCTTGAATCTTTGCAGACTTCTAAGACCTCATTGCCCAGCAGAGTGTATTTGTTTCCTCTGACTGGAAGAATGTGCGGGTATTAAGGGCAGAAGTTTATGAAGGTGAAAATGGTTCACAATTTCTCTTTTGTCAGCTGGAAGGCAACACTACAACTTCTTTGTAACTACCTGGATTCGCTGGCGTTGTAGCAAAGACAAGCAGTTAAAAATTGCATTTTTATATTTTCCATTTTAAAATTCTAGTTTATGTAAATGATTCTACTTCACCCAAACAGTTTCTGTTGTGTGACTTCCTTAATCGACAAGACGTTTTCCTAATTGTGGTCGTTTGGTGTGTTTGGGT
Organism: Steatornis caripensis; assembly: GCA_013398225.1. Classification (NCBI taxonomy): domain Eukaryota; kingdom Metazoa; phylum Chordata; class Aves; order Caprimulgiformes; family Steatornithidae; genus Steatornis; species Steatornis caripensis. Next base: position 444,677 of record VZSC01009101.1, read on the forward strand.
TGAAAGTGCTCCTAGCCAAAGGGTTCACGGCTTTCATCGAGAGCAACAGCGAACACTGCCCGTTTTGCAGGAGTACCGGCAAGTCAGCGTTATTTCTGCTGAGCAGTTGCCAAGAGTGTGTGGAAACCTGAGGAGTACCCGGTGTGTTTTCTCAATGTCTTAAGCTCCACAGTTGACTATTCTTTGTATATGAAGACAAAATTATATGAAATAATATCAAAGGTTTTAGCTGTGGCATTGCTTTGAGTCCAGCTGCATGTGGAAGACTCTCAGAGATAACCACTGCCTTTATTTTCAAGGGATACCCAAGCTGTGCGTGTGCTGTAGTTCTTCAGCTCTCCAAGGGCTGCTTACGGCTGCTGTGAATGCTTCACTGGTGGTCGTGCCAAAAGTTTCCCAATGGCCAGAATAACTGCACAACCCTTAAATCTTTAGTACGAGTCGGAACGGATCTTTAACTTGCTTGTGAAACTTGTGATCTTTGACTTTGAAATGAAGAAGCGGGAACGTTAAGCGCAGACCCTGCATGCGTGAGGTGTAAGCGGTTTCTCGTGTTGGCTTGTGATGGTATTTCTGGCATTTCATCGTATCAGCAATGTCAGTAAGAGCACCTACTAATAGCCTGCTCAGCTTCAAGTAGTTAGGGTTTTCCAGTAATGACCTTAAAATAGTTTCTTCTGCTCTGAGCTCTGCAGTGAAGACGTTTTTCTCTGCGCCCCAGTAGTCCTGGCCGTTATAGACCATAATTAATGTTCTTAATGCTGCACCAGTTTGCAGGAGGAGCATGCTAGGTTCTGCAGGCTCTCTGGTCGTTCAAGTGGAAGTAGCCGATGAGTGACCGCGTCATTTTGGTTTTGTTGAACAGGATGTTTGATTTTTGAAAAGGGTTTTCAGGTCTTGGGGGGAAAGTTTTGTGAGCATAGCCAGTTGGCTCAGGCAGGGTAGATGCTTTTCAGGCTCTTTTTTAGGTAGGCGCAGAAGTGATTGTCTGGTGACACTAAAGCTGGAATCTTAAGTGAGTTTTACTAGTGTCTTCATGAGTTACAATGAAGTAAAATTAGAAAAAAACAACAGGTTTTAGCTCCCTTCATTACAGACTAGAATGCGGATCATGTGGTATACCCAGATTTTGTTGCGTGCAAGAAAGCAATATTCTTAAGGCACAGACTTCCTGATGGTGGTGATTTTAATGGTGCTTTTCTAATATCAACCGTCTGATAATCTTCAAGGAAAAAGTTTACGTCTTTCTGTCCTCTTTGCATGCCCTTGCTTTGCTGTTATCTGTGGCAGTGCTAAAAAGGACCACACTCGTCTGATGACTGTTGGGGTCTACCCTAGACATTAATATTTATTCTTGTAGCAGTATCTATTTTTAAAACATCAGCTCAGAACCTAAACTCATTTACAAAATAACCAAAATAACCTTCCGAAACAGATTGTTTNCTAGAATGCGGATCGTGTGGTATACCCAGATTTTGTTGCGTGCAAGAAAGCAATATTCTTAAGGCACAGACTTCCTGATGGTGGTGATTTTAATGGTGCTTTTCTAATATCAACCGTCTGATAATCTTCAAGGAAAAAGTTTACGTCTTTCTGTCCTCTTTGCATGCCCTTGCTTTGCTGTTATCTGTGGCAGTGCTAAAAAGGACCACACTCGTCTGATGACTGTTGGGGTCTACCCTAGACATTAATATTTATTCTTGTAGCAGTATCTATTTTTAAAACATCAGCTCAGAACCTAAACTCGTTTACAAAATAACCAAAATAACCTTCCGAAACAGATTGTTTTGAGATGCTTGTATATCGCTTTTATTCATGAAAAAGAAATATTTCCTGAAATGCTCACCATTTCAATTGACAGATGATAACAGACATCTTTATTTAACTCACGTCAGTATTTTTCAGCTTTCTGCAATGTGTGTATCCATAGATACTTCACAGGGAAGGAGGTAGACCCCTTAACTTTCTCATACTTGCAAAGTAAAATAAGATGTATGAGTGTGGGTTTTGGGTTGTTTTTTTTTTTTTTCATTGCTTTAAGCAAATACTTGGAAGTATTTCATGGGCTCTGCGGACAACAGAATGGAAATAACTGGTGAAAGTCCTTAGATTTGCTATTCTTGGGTCAGCAGAGATGTTGGGGAACACTTGCAGTGAGCTGTCAGAAAGCACTTTGGGCATACTCCAGAGCCTTTAATACTGCTACGGTCCTTTCAGAGTGCTTAGTCAAAACTTTATAGGGAAATTATTGACAGGAACCATGATGCTGCACCACTAAATCAAGTTGGCAACTCTAATTGCATTAGATTTATAAATTGACATGGATAACGTATCTCCTGTATGTCAATTTGGAAATAAGATGTAAATATTCTTAAAATGGAAAAATATGTTTAGCGCCATATAAAGTCCTCGTTCAATGTTTTGTGCTGTTTACTATTGAATCCGAGAGCTTTTGAGCGGTTTGTGAAAGAGATAACGTGATGCTGACTGGGCAGAAGTTAATGAGATGTATTTCTGCTCTCATGGGTTCATACTATGAAGCATTGGTTCAGCTTTCTCCCGAGAAGACAAGAGTTGGGCAAGTGAAAGACCAAAAATTGTTTCATCTGTTGAATTCTAGTACTTAATGTTTAAAATTAAGGACTTTCTGTGCAGGTAACTTTGCAACCTTGAAGTTACTCTATGAGTCACAAGACCGTCACATCCAAACTGCTGCAGGGATGCAATACTTTAATGTTGCTGCTTATAAACAAATGAAAACCTGATGATTTATTCCCTTCACTTGGCGAAGGGTTTTGTAGCTTGGCGAAATCCTCACGATTGTCGTTTTGAATTGCTTGCGTTGTGGGTCTTCAGGCGAATAACGTGGCAGATACGTTTGACGCCTCTTCTGAAGTCCATTTTCCGTCATGATGAAATTTCATTTTGGAATAACCTTACCGGCATTTGTTGGGAGGTTCATGTATCTGTCCTTCCGTGGTACTCCTCCGTGTGGGACTCCTCTCGAAGTTCACAGTTGGACTTGATTTGACAGTAGATCTCATCCCATCCTTTTTGTTGACTCGGGGTGTGACTGAAGATGCGGATGCTTTCATCACGTATTCAAATGGTTAGTTTCTGACTGTAAAACAGGTCTGGCTCATGCCCACCCAAAAGTTGCTGCCAGACAGCTCGGGCTACGAAGCTTAGTGTTTAAATTAATTTTTAAATTAACTCTTGCAATTCCAGCTTTTGTACGAGAGGGGCGTTTTAATGCTAAACCCCAAATTTCCATGATATGAGAATGATTCGCTGTTCAATGTTTAAGGTTTTACTGCTTTAAATTTACTGTAGAAAACAAACCAACTTTGTAATGTGGGGTGATTCCATTACCTCTCAGAGCAATTAACGATGGCTTCTAACAAGTGTTTTGTCTTTTAATCGATTAGCTAATGCAAACTATAAACTAAGTCTTTAAAATAAAATTAGTTAAAATATTTATAAGTCATTTTTTCAGTTGTGTAGATATGTGGTTAAACTCACTATCAGTGCAGGTTGCGATGCTTACCTTTCTATACTGCAACTGGTCTGAAGCCCAGAATGTGCGGAAGACGTTTCTCATCATATTCCTAATAAATTGGAGAAATTTCAAAATGCCAGCCCATTATTACTGGACTGGTGCTTTTTCTGTAATAGGGAACTGGCAACTAATAGGTCTCCTGTCAAGTTTAAAAATAGCGCTTCATCTCCCATTACCACACCTATTAGTTCCCTATCTACTTGGAGATATTCTAAATCAAGTATCGTTCATCTATTTAAACCTAATGTAAGCCTTCAAGACCATCAGTATTATCAAACTTACAGAAATAGGTGCAGTACTGGAAAAGATGAGTCTTGTAAACTGTCTTGAGCCTTCGAACTCTGTAAACACAGTCCAAATAAGCTGGATAAAAGCAACATACCATTAAGCAACATTAGCTGACTCTGTTAAAGTAAGTTATCATTATTCCAGGCTTTTGAATTACATGGCAAGTGGGAGCTTATAATTAACTGTTAAATCAGAATAACTAACTTTCTCTCAAATACAATTGCTAACCTTGCATTTGCAGGTTATAATCTTGTATTAATCTGTACTAATTCCTCCCCACCCCCAAAAAAAAAAAGATTGACATTCAGTTACAGGCTGAAGAGCTACCCAAAATAATGTTAGAACTTTTTGCGAAGTTAATTGATGTTTTAATATTTACTGCTCTGCAGCGTATTCATGTCAGCTTCTGTAAATCTACTGGGACCATTAAAGGGAGGAGGCAGAGGAACAAACTCTGTGGAAGAGGAATCCAGTTTGCTGGCATGGATTGTGGTGGCTGTAGTTGTTTCCCTGGCAGAGCGTGGCCCTGGTTCTCCATCACATCTCTTCCTTGTCTTTTCCCCTTCTCTTTTGGCTTAGAAATCAAGAAAACGCTCTCCTGATTAAATACGAAAAATACTTACTTTGCCTTTGTTAATCTGAACTCGCAAAAATAGTTTACAGACTTACTTAGTTTCCCTGACACCCTGTTCTGAGTAGTACTTAGTCCCATGTATACCACTTGCCTACTAAGTTAGAGACGCACAAACCAAGCTGTGTTTTGTTATTGCTGTTCACACTGTACTGGGAATCAGGAGATTGGTCAGTGAAATTTCCCTGCAAATCTGTATTTTGAGTGCTGTGCTCCAAAGGGAGCTGTGTGCTTCCCCGCCGGGGTGCTGTGGCTGTATGTGGGTTTTGAGTTAACCACAAATGTGATGCACAGATGTTTTTCTCCACTGAGAAAAGAAAAAGAAAAAAACAACCCCAGTAATTTACTTTATTCAATATAGATTAAGATCTTCAGAGATGTTGGTTGAGGATAGCTGGAAGTATAGATGCAAAGTATTTATGACAGCCTTGGACTGTGTCAGGAATAAGGTGAAAAGAAAATTCTAAGGCTTAATTTTTTTTTTTTGCTTTTCTATAGCTGAGAAAACCCAAATTTAATTTACAGCAAGAAATTATGAAGGCCATTAGTGCCTTCGCCTAGATAAAATAATAAAACAATTTAAATACTGAGTTTTAAAACGCATACGCTGCACATGCTTTAACAACTTTTTCGTAAGGATTTATAGCAACGTTGTTTACTTAGCATGCACGGGATAATGTGTGGATTTTACAGCGTATTACTTTCTAAATACGTAAACTCCAAAAGGAGCCGTTACCATCTCTTGTGTCAGGGTGGCTCTGGATTAATAGCCTTGGGACATCTTTGAACTGTGACTTTCAATTCCTCCTGTTGCATTTCAGGGTTAAAAGCGCAGCTGTAAGAACTGGACCGGGCCATCCTTGCAGTTCGCTTTTTAGTTCAGATCAAAACAATTCTTTAAAAATTCTATTGTGGGCGATTCTAATTGCATCTTCTCAAGAGCTGCTGCACTTCTCACCTACACGGGATGCACGCCTGCCCTGCGCTCCGATGTGCGAGCATTTTGAGGAACATACTTCTGCGAATGAGGGGAAAAAATAATAATAATTGTGTGTTTTAAGGTGCATTGCAAGCACTTGGGTTTCCAATATATGTATATTTACAGTACGTGTTAAAATAGCCCATAGAAGAATAACTTGGTAGTCCTTTAAGCAAGTACTTCAAATAAGTATCGTAAATAAGCCTTACACTAAAAGATGCTTTGAGACAGAGTTCCGAGGTGGGGGAATCCGCACCTGAGACCGTTGGGACTTCTGCCGTTTTTTCCCATTCCGTCTGTTTTTATTTCTGGCTGGGAATCGATTGCCAATGTAACAAAGGCAGTATTTGCAAGCGTGTATGTGGATAATGAGCAAAGTGAAATTAAATGTTGTGTTTTAGTGTTTAGGGAAGCAAAAGCAGGCCATGCAATCCATGCTGGTTTTGGTGTAGACGGCGTTCAGCATCCCTGATGCCTGCAGGTGATGGTAGTTCTTGGCGTTCCGTAGGTGTCGGCAGCTCTCGGGTTGTGTGGATGGGGCAGACTGTGGTTTATGGGTGCCGCCAGTAAATTAGTATTAGTGCTGCTGCAGACGTGCAAATAAAGGTGAACAACTTTGGTTTACCGCATTCTCAAAAGAAGTAGAGAATTTCTTGCTTTTTCCAGTTAATTTATATAGAAGGTAAATTAAGTGGCATTCTCGCTTTGTGCATTTAGACAGTTTAGTAATGACAAACATTAAGAGCCGGTACTTTCGGGTGATCTAAATACGAGTTAAATTTTGGTCAAACCTTAACATGTGATTGTGTTGAAGGTACAGCTCTGGGGTTTTGGTGAGTCACTGTCGTGAGTGGGAGGGCAGTGCAGGCTCTTTCCGTCGAGGTTTGGCGTGTGTACACGCCGCATCCACGCTTCGGATGCGTGCATCTTGTGGGGCTGGGAGGAGAAGGGGCAGAGGAGGGAAGGTAAAGACCCCGTAATACTCCTTTGGAAAGTCCTGTTTCACCAGAACGTGGAGCGTGAAAGGTTTTTGCCCGTGTTAGGTTTTACGGTGTGTTTATCTGAAGTCATCAAAGGTTACAAGTACATTTATGTCCACAGTTCGTACCTGGTGGGTTGAGTTAGAAGATACTGAACCACATGTGCTCTGGATACGACGGTGGAATAAATTTCTCATACGTGTGGGACTGTGACCGTTAAAACAATCATTACTGAAACCATATACCTTATTTCCTGTAACTAATAGCAGCTCTCTACCTATGGAATATATTAACCATTATTCCTTTAGTTTTGGATTGTTGCTCAGCTGTTCTGTTGGACAGATATTTAGACGTGATCTGTAATTTATGTTGTCTGAATACGTCAATGAACGGAGCTAATTATGGCTTTCTAACGCGAGCTGTGCTGATGTTTGTGAAACCACGCTTTTGTTTATAAGACGGAGTGAGTGTGTGTTCTTTAATAAATCGTGGAAAATGATGAGTTTTCTCTACCTAGATCGGTTAACAAAAATACTTCAGTTGGTGTTCACCTAGAGTTTAAAAAGAAGCCATGGTTTCTGTGGCTAGTTGAACAGTTAATTCATCCGTGCCGTTGAAGTAAATATTTATTTATTACTCTGTATAGGACTCAGAATTTCTTTTAAAGGAAAGTTATTGCGTCAAACAGCAGCGGCCCATTCAGGGACTCCATCGCTTGCCACTTTTCTGCAGCGTGCTCGCTGCGCGGCAGAGCTGAAGCAAATGACGGAAGTCCTGGCTGCATGTCACTGGGAGATGCTGGCTTGGAGACAGCGCCGGATTACCCACCTAACTTTCTCGGGACCTCTGTAGTAGTCATGGCGTTTTTGACGCTGTTACCGCTTGGAAGGATTTTCTTATTTCGGAGAGTTTCTGATCGACGTGTATCCTGAAGAATGCGCTGCTGCGTTTGGTATAGGCAGAGCAACGGATTTTTTGAAGCGAAGGGTGCTGCAGCCCTGTGGACGGGGTTGAGCCGGTAGGGGAACACCCAGGATTGCTGGCTCCAGAGAGGAAGCCCTCTAATGAGAAAGGGGAAGCAGTTCTGTTTTTCTAATATTTGTTGTTTTCTTTGAAATGGGGGAAAGAATACCTGGAGTGATTTATATGTAATTGAGGATTGCATTCCATCAGATACGGTGAATGTTCTCAGGCCGTTTATCAGCTGGGTCTTTTCGAGACCCCTGAGGAGTATAGGGTACATATTTACCTTAACTTGGCTAGGTCAAGGGAAGTAAAGCAAAAATAATGGATGTTGTTTTTGTATGTGAACAAAACTGGCAGTCATGTGGGTGAAATATGAGGTGAATGACTCTGTCCTACCTCTTCTGTGCCTCTTTACATACAAGAAATTATTAGTTACATATAATATCATTTCCTCTGCATTATCAGTGTATCTTTTTAAAACAGAAGATTTATTGGCTTTTTCGTTGTTCCGGCTTAGTCAGTCCCTGGAGTCAACACGACATATATTGTGCCGCCATCATTCTTTAGTACTTTCATATGTAAGTAGCATCTCGTAAAACAAACAAACAAACAAAAAACCCAAAACAAGAACAAAACATGCCATCATTGCTCCTCATACGACATATTTTCTAGATTGAATTTGATGTGTATCGCTGGTGATGTATACAGATCATACGGCACTAGAGTCCTACAAGCGCTCGGGAGGATTTGTCAGTATTACCTGAATTTTAGGGGAGCGAGAGTTTTGTAAGAAAGCCCCCGAGCTTGAGATCGTCTCTGAAAAATGTGTCACTGCTGGGTTTCACCTGCGTGCGTTGGTGCCCTGGGGTCTACGAGTATTTTTATGAAGAATTGGGCAGCAGGAACCATCCAGCACCCACTCCGCAGCGCACCTGCAGTTTCTACCCAGTTTCCCAACGCAAATAGCCAAACGGAGTTTGTTGTATGGCGATATTTGCATAATATTTGCGTAACACGCTTTTATTAGTAGATCTAAAGGTAGGATAAAGGCAGTATAACCTAAATGTCAGGATCTTTAAGCAGGAAGGGGAACCTGAGAACTGAAAAAGTCTCTTCCCGTCAGCACGTACAGTCATTCTCTGTGCCCATAAGGGACGTACAGTGAAAACTGTTGCAAAATAAAACCAGAGAGCACATTGTCAATTCAGCTAAACCGAGCAATGTAACCGGTTTCAGAACTAGTCTGGTGAAGTGCCATTTGATCAGATATTTCATGAGCGAATTACTTTGTTACTGATACCACTAATGATTTGTAAATTAACTGCAACTCATTCTCCCTGAGTGACTGACTCGGTGGCATTTACCAACTCTTCACGTACCCCTTTTTTTAGGGGCTGAATTTGCAAAACGCTTCCCTCTAGTCCTTTGAGTTAGATTTTCTGCGACATTTGATGACAAGCGTAGCATGATTAATTACAAATTGTTCTTTAGGTGAATAGTGCGTATTCTAAAACACAGCTTGTGTTTTTATAGCAGTTATTACCCTGCAGGCTTCAGAAGGGCTTTGGAGTAGAGAATACGATTTTGGTTACATCATTGTGAATTCAGAAAACGTCAGTGATCTCAAAAGTGGGATTTTTGAAATTAGGTCAGTGGAAAAGAGATCAGAAACTGTTTTGCTACCTGCAAAGAAGCAAGCTCCAAAATGCAGTGAAGTCTCCGCTTCTAGAACGCTTTTTATTTTTTGAAAGAAACAAATTTGTCCAAAAAAAAATTTATTTGAAGCAATACAGGGGAGTGAGTAATAGAGCAAATTATAACCTGAATCCAGGCTGGATTATGGCAAGAAAGTCAGAGCATGGCGTACTTTTTCTCTTGCTGATTGATCCGTAATGACCCAGGAGTTCAGCACTGCCGTTTCACCTTGCGCCGTGATGGGTCAATGACCCGAAGCCATCTGAAAGTTTCTTACATTTTGTCTCCCGGTTAAATTCATTCAGTGTTTGGATTTTTGTTGCTGGCTGGTTGATCTTTTGATAGCTATGGTGCACTTGTAAGATTATTTTTGTTGTTTGTTTTCTACTCTGATGACAGAATCGCTAATTTTTTTAACCTGAACTTGAGCTTAACTAAATTTTAAGGTGGAGATTGATGATTGAGATTTCCTGGAGAATGCGTAGTTCTCTGAATTCTCACTTCTTGTCACCAGAGGCTTTGAGAAGATAAGGATTACAGTCTGAAACCACTAGAAGTTACAGGTCAGGAAGTGGATGTGTGGTCTTGTAATATACAGCGTCAAACACGAAGCCTGAGCAAGCAAGTTTAACAGAGTCCTCTCGTGTCAGGGTATGTGCAGAAGGAAGCCATCAGAGAGGCAGTCATGGATGCTGAATAGATTCCAGGATTTTGTTTTCAACTTTTGTATGTGAGGGTTTTGCTCGAAGCATCTGAGCGGCAGCTTTTCAGTACCCCAAGTCTGTTACTCATGAGAGATGAGCGATAGTCACAGTGTTTTCGTCTTTCCCTTTGCTTTGGGCAGCACGTGTTGCATCCTGTTTGTGAGCAGCTCTGTGGCTTCTCGTCTGAAAGCTTCCTTAAGCCTGCGATACTGTTCTCTTCCAGCCATTTTGGAGTGCTCAAAGCAAATACCATGCGTTACATCTTTAGGGTCCGAGCGTGACGCTCGGGGTGGTGATCCCAGCTCCAAGTGACGGGGGGAGAGTCCTGGGGGGATGCTCAGGCTGCGTCTCCCCAGGCAGCTCTCTGCCTTAAAGCCACTTACCCCAATTACCATTTATTAGCAACGGTCAAGGCTGAGGCGTGTTCTTTAATTTCATCTACTGGCAGGAAAAGGGGGGAAACCTACGTAAAAATAAATAGACTACTTCCTAAGCCATGGAAGAATCATACGTATTTAAGAGTGAGTGTGTGAAGTAAAGCTGCTTTTAAATATCTGCTTGAAAACAAAACAATAAATTCAAAATACAGTATTTTTTTAAGACCTGCGCACTTTGATTCATTTAAAAATTACAAACGGTATCTTCTAACGGTTGAAACTAATAGGTGTGATAATTTTGCCGTCACGAGTCCTAAGTAGCCTTTTCAGAAGTAAACTTGTTAATATAATACGAAGGATTAATTTTACGGGAAAAATGAAGACACCGTAAGGCCTTGCGATATGCTTCTGCTTTTTCCAATACAATTTTCTTCAATTAAAAAGACCCCGAGGTGCGTTTCTAAAGTAAAGTATTTCTCTGTTGTCATTTTCAGAATCCAAACTGTTCCGAAGTACTTGGAAGATGAGCGTTCTTCTCATTGAAGCCTTTTATGGTGGTTCCCACAGACAGCTCATGGACCTTCTCCAGGAAGAGCTACAAGACGACTGTGTCCTCTGTACGCTCCCTGCCAAGAAGTGGCATTGGAAAGCGCGGACTGCTGCTCTGTATTTCATGCAAACAGTGCCGACGAGTGCTGATTACAGGTAACCCAGGAACCGAATCATTTTGAGGATGAAATGACAGAGCGGCCTTCAGCGAGGTCTCTTGGGCTGAATCTTCGGTTGTGCGAGTGTATACATGCAGGCAAACGGGGACTCGCAATGGGCAATGCAAGTTTTTCTTCTTGTATTGACTCCTCGGGGTATAAGTGGGAAATTACTGCCGTGTTTTAGAGTCTCTTAGACTGTTTTGTCTTGCGTCACTAGTCCTCGAGAGCCTCTAAGAGGGCAAGCGTATAGATACCTGTTTGCGTATACATGTATGCATACGTGCGTCTTATTTTAAAGTTGTCAAATGAATCCAGTAATACTGCAAGGTTTAAGCTGTGCTTCACAGATTAGCTTGAAAGATGGCACAGATGTGAACACGGCACGCTTCCTCACTTGCCTTCCCACGTATCTATTAGCAAGTCCGATTTATCAGAGCGTACTGCTCGGGCTGACCTGGAGGATTAAGGGAGCGGTTTTATGTTAACGACGGTCCAGTTCTGTAGTGTGCCAGCAACTGTGGATGTCAGTTACACATTTATGTAAGTGGCAAATTTCTGTCAGCCAGAACCTGCGCTGATAAAAGCAGGCTATTTAGGTCAACAGATAGCTATCAGGTAGTGAGAATCAGTCACTCCAGTACCAGCCTGTCGTTAAACCTGGCAATTTCACTTGGCCTACCTGATCAGTTGAGATGTGGTAAGATGATTGTCTTCGGCAGTGGCACGTTGCACGGCGTGGTGCGTGCTCTACTCGGGGCACGCAGCAGAGCATCACGGTGCAAGAGGTAAACGAGCACTCGTTTGACTTTGCATCTTCATGGAGAGAGATGGTTGGTGCATGGGAATATTTTGAGCTCAAGCAGCTGCTTTTCAGCCACAAAATGAGCTTGGGCAGGACTCTGAGCACACCTAAATGATGCGCTAACTACTTACAGTTCAGAACTGGGTCTGGTGTTTGTTACCAGGAGCAGGTGGACATCGTCGGCTGGGGAAGGAATGTGATTTCTCGAGAGTAGCTCCTGTGCTATAGAAGGCTGCATTCGAAGTGTTACCCAACACAATGTCTAATCCGTTTCGGAATGCATACTATATAAATGTACACCTTTTCTGTGCCTGCTTCTGGCTTGCATTTAAAATAAGCTGCCATCCCAAGCCAAATGTTATAATTTAATTTTCCCCGGTTTGTCTTGTGTGAGGCATTTAGCGTTGGTTTCCTATTGCTTTCCTTTTGCAACAGTTTTGTTTTGGAGGAGTGTATATGACAAACTGTTATGTAAATTTGTCTTGTATCGCAACCACATCCTCCAACGCATCGCAATGTTATCTGTGTTTCTTCAAGGTCAGGAGCCCAAGCTGTCCAGCACTAACTGTATTAAACTAATCAGACATCACTCGTAGACATACACTTCATTAGTTTAACTTACAGTTACATTGACCTAAGATAACTTCACTCCAATTTGTCAAATAACCCACATCTTGGGGGAGGGGGGAGGGAATGATGGCAAAAAAAACCCCACCAAAAAACCAAACCCCACCAAAAAACCACCAGCCCGACAAAAAACCCCTCAACCCAGCAGCTTGAAAACTCACTTGAAGTTAATAAACTTGCAATCTGTCATAGACTTATGTGCAAATATAACCTTTACTGACAGCAAATAAATCTGATCTAACCCATAGAGCATCTTCAAGAGAGGAAAGCTTTTTCCTTGCTGTTACTCTTAGGATTTGATCAGACAGAATCAAATAGTCAAAGTTCACAAAGATGCGTTGTTTAAAAAAAGAGTATGCACCTTATCCTTGCAGGCAGGATTAAATTGTAGGAACGAGGGCTGATGTGACTGGTGAGAGGAGAGCTGTTTAGAGGTACCTTCTACTTTTACTTGCACATGTTCAAATATTTGTTTTGTCGTTGAGTGTTTCTCAAGTATTTTATTAAATTGAAAATGTAAGTGCATCAGACTACGACCTAATGAGGCTGGCTACTCTCTGCTATCAGGCAAAAACATTCATGAAAATTAACAATGATTCTTTTATTTCCAGCTTGCTAGTAACCATTTAAGATCTGCTTCCCAGGTAGTAGTTGCTTGTTAAGACAAAACTCTCGTAGCGAACTGGCAGGAGTGTATATCTTGAATTACACGTTTAAGTATTTCAACCTTCTTGTGAGGTTGCGGGAAATACCAGACTTACAGTATTTATAATATTGATGTGATTTGTAGAATAAAAAATGTCCTTTTACAAGTGATTTTTGTAAATGTGGCGTTTCCTAAATACCTGGTTTCTATTTGCGCTTTCTAAGAATACGGAAAGGTCACAAATTTTGAGTGCAAACATTTTTGGTAACGGAGCTGCATTCCTAAATTTTAATTTTTGAACTGTACTTTATTTTAGGATGCTGGTATGCATGAGAATACTGACACAAACACGTCCGGTATTACATCTATACAGCAGTAGTATACGTGTGTTTTAGAATAGCTATACTTTTATAAGCCGATGATGGGAATGAAGTGGGTTTGTTAGTTTTCAAGTGATGTTCCGTGAGTCGAGGAGCAGTCTTAAAGTACTTTTGAAGCAGAGTATACAGCGCGGAAGCGCAGATGTTAAATTCAGATGCTCTGCAGTGACCAGAGAGTTTGTGATGAACTTGCGAGTACTTTTACTGGAGAACAGGACTTAAAGCTGTGCCCCTGATGTTACTTCTGTGAACCGTGCAGCCAATGTCTTGGTGTGCAATAAAGTGATGTTCCCGTGCAAGAACGAGGTTTACCCAGGACGGTCACAGGGAGAAGATGTCCTCACCCTTCAAGGGGAGCCCACGTAGCTATGCTAGTAGGTATCAGACACAGTGTTTTGTCTGCAGCACGGCACAGATTTATATTACTTCCCCGATGCAAAGGCTGTGCTGTGTTTCTCGAGGAAAAAAGTTACTTTTCTGTTTTCGTGGCTTCATTGTGCAGTGTGATCAGTTCACGTCCTCATTCATCTCCTTGAAGGAGGACAGAAGCCCTGATGAATGGGGAAGATGAGGCACGCGGCGAGTCCCTCCAACTTGGAAGGCCTTAAGGAGAGTTTTTAGAAGTGGCATACTTGGCTGGAAAACTTGAAATGGTGTAGTATGTTGATGTACAGCAGCCACGGCACTGAGCATTTTTAAGAGCTTTCTTAATTGCTGTACAGAGACTCGCTTGATTTTCCTTAGTCGGAAAGAAGGTGCCTGTCTGGCCGCTGCATTAGTACAAGGAGTTTCATCCTTGTAGTGGCAGTTTCTGACTTACGGCATTGGAAATGTACTGAAAAAGGGCGACGTTACCGTCTGCTTTCTCTAGACAAGTTTTTCAGCAATTACAGAGGTTTTGGAGCAGTTGATGGAATATTATCATCTTCATTCTGTAAATTAGCAAGGTCCGGCAAGGAGGCGTGACCTCCTCAGGCTGCTGGCAATCCGCAGAGCTGCTGCGTGGTCTGCTTTGTCTCCCAACTTGGCCTCGGACAGCTTAAAGTCTTTGATAAATGTAGATGTCTGATCTTGTCTCAAGTTGTTTTCCATAGCACGTAGTGACTATTCAGTAATTTTGGAAAGCACGTAACAAAAAGGCATTTTTTTAGCCTTTTTTTTTTTTCCTTAATTCAAGGAATGCTCTCGAATTTGAAAATATTATTGCAGAATTTAAAGAAAAAAAAAAAGATTGCTTTTCTTTTTCCTGTAACTCTATTCTTTGTCACTATGAAAAATCCTTTAGATTTCAAATAACAAAACAGTTGATATGGCACACTGGATGAAAGCATTTTATATTTTAGGGACCATCCTCTACAGAAAGCAATTCAAAGCCATAAAAGTTAGTAGTGTAAGACTTAGATCTGCAAAACGGAGAGTCTAAATGCAGCGTAGCTTCCAGTTTGTTTTAGTAGCACTGCTAGATTATTTTAAAAAAATATCTAAAAATATTATGTGTAACATTCAGTACTGCCCCCCAGGTAGCTGTTCATATGAATAAAGATTTTATTTGTAACAGACTCTAGCCCCGAAATACCCCTAGGGTAAACGTTAGCATGTATATACCCCTTGATATTTGACAACTATATTTTAAAGACAAACTGTGCTTTTTTCATTTTACAAAAGAGAAAACAAATCATTGTTTTCAATTAATAGAGCTCTGGAAAAAAGAAACCTGGGGGGTGTGGTGTTGAGCAATGGATAGTATATTCCAGGAGTAGATAAGGTTTGGTTGGGTTTTTTTTAAAGTAACCTGTTAAGACTATTGATTTAGGATTGTTTCAGATCTGATGCTTTCATTCTGTTCTATAAGGAGAAAATGCGTCGTTGTTGTAGAGTGAATTCTTTATTAACCGGTGGACCGGCGTCGCCTAAATGTCCTCTTAAAAACGGCGATCCTGTAGATTTTTATTCCAGTGAGCCGCTCGGTGTATGAGTGGTCCCGCTGAACACATAACGCAGCTTCCAGGTGTGAGCGTTCGTGAGCTAGAGTACTTACTGTTTTCTAGATATTTTCTTTTCCAAAAAAATACCTGCAAGTAACGTGTCCTGGGGAAGATGTTTGAAGATGTGAATCAAAGCAAGGCAGAGCAAATCTCAGCCGTTCCGTTAAAGCTGAATACGTAGATGCCCATTTGTGCTGGGAACATTTCTGTCTTTTTGCATCTTTATGTCAAATACTGGAAGCGCAGCTTTATATCGTGTTTGTGGGAAGTGGAATCATCTTCCCTGCGTTAGAGGCCTTCCCAGCATTTGGCCCTCGTAAAACTCAGGTAAGAAATAAGTAAATTGTATGTGTGAGCGCTGTGTTAGTTAAATAATAGATAACCACGTACCTGCAAATTAAAGAATAAAAGTTTATCTGATACTGTTCTTTTTTTGGCATATTTTTATGGTGTTTTCTTCTGTCTATAAGTGGATAAAAGTTGAATCTCCTTTACGATATCGACTCCTAAGAGTGCGTATTTTGGTCTTAGCGCTCAACTTCCTTACGTTTGTAGATGGGACATGGCTAACCCTCTTGGAATTGCTGAGTGATTTTTCTGCCCGGAGCTCTTCGAAGTTTCAAGCCATTTCTTTGTTGCTCAGTGTAAGGTTAAGAAGTGTGTGTGTGTGTGTGTGTGTGTGTTTTAACTGCAGTTTTATGTCAGATGCCCTGGAACGTGCTCCTAAAAAATAGGCCTTTGAGTCG
This sequence comes from Steatornis caripensis, assembly GCA_013398225.1. Taxonomy (NCBI): domain Eukaryota; kingdom Metazoa; phylum Chordata; class Aves; order Caprimulgiformes; family Steatornithidae; genus Steatornis; species Steatornis caripensis. The sequence goes on from VZSC01009101.1 coordinate 460,752, forward strand.
CCTTTTGTACTTTGATTAGTTGATACAAAGAGATGAAGAAATAAGGTGACTAAGCGTAATGGCCACTACTCCCCAAAGACGGGGTTCAGATCTCATCTTTGATTAAAAACAACGTGTGGGCGTAACTTACTCATTTCTGTAGCCTCACTGACGGATGCAAATAATGATGTTCTTACCTTGCTGAAGAGATGTCCGAAGGAGATAGGAGATGTTGCTTAGCCCCATGCTGCTCTTGTACACTTCCTAGTTGAGCCAAGGGTTATTACTTCTTTAATTTCATTAGTGCTAAACTTGCTTGCTTTTTTTTTTTTTCGAAACAAATCCATTGAGTTCACCAAGGTTAGTTCACATGGGCTTATGCAAACGCGTACGCGTTCGTCCTGCCCACGCTTTGAACTAGCTGGTTGGGAGCTAGCTTCACACCGGGGGCCAGATGGCCGTCCTAGCGCCGTGTTGAGCCTAAACTAATAAACCTCACCGAGATACGAGACACAGGCGCCATGTACTGAGCTAAAACAACTTTGTGACTCCTGACCAGAGCTGGCTGGTGTCCAGCCAGCTTAGCGTGTAAGCAAAGAGAATATACGTCCATATGGAACGGCACGAAGCTCCACCGCTTAGCACAGATGATGCCCTCCACTTCTGTAGCCCCGGATAATAGAGGGTGGCCCAGCCTGAATAACGGGTGTGAAATTCTCTCTGATGAGGGAAAACTTGGAGGCCATCTGATGCTGGGAGTACGTAACGTGGGAACATACGCGTAAAACTGGGCTTTGTGTGATTGAGGTTAATATCGCCCAAAATCTGTTCTGGAAACTTCTTCTGAAAATGTTATCTTTCGAAGTAAACTTCTAAAGAAGAGCGTATAATTGAATGTATTGGAAAGGGGTTTTTATCAGAATGCTAACATAAAGCAATGCGTTGATAAAGTTAACAAAAGAAAAATGTTTAAATTTTATAACTGATTTATTTTTTTAGTTGGGACGATAGTGTAAATAAAGGTAAAAAATTAAATAATAAGTAAAAAAATTAACCCTGTAAATATTAAGTAATCCAGTAAAAAATTAAATAAGGTCTAAAGGCAAAATAATTTCCTGTTGAGGATCACGGCACTGCTGTGGTTTCCCTGCTCACAATTAAACTACTAAAATTTACTTTCCAGTATGACGGAGAAAGGGTGCCTGAAAGTTTTCCCGAAGCCGGTGAAGGAGGTGGGGTCTCTTTTGTCGGGCAGATTAATTACCTTGCTGCCGCGGCGCGGAGAGGCCAGAAACAATGTTCCGGCGCTCAAAGTCCTCAAAGTACAGTACGGCTATTGAAGAGCAAATGTTTTTATTTTTACATCTGGCTGCGTAAAAACTTGGGGGGAGGAATCCAATAACAACAAACCCCCCCTCTTTTAAAAATGGGACAAATAATTTCCTAAGTAAACTACCTGAAATTTATTCAGGCAGACAGCAACGTGATCTTAAACATTCACTTTGCATTAATCAGCTTTGCCTCAGATAAAATGCTGGCAGATGGTAGCTATTCATTTTAAAAGTGACAGGTTTTCTTTACGTTCTTGTGTGGAAACCCCCACATGCACGTTTCCCTCCAAAAACTTCAGTTGTTTAATTTGTCCAACATGCTTTTTTTTTTTAATACAGTCCCGATATTAGGCAATTTCACAATTTGGATAGTTAAAAGAGATTTTTAGGCGAATTTAAGTCCAAGCTCCTTCCTTTGAAGTCAGTGGAAGCATATATAGGATCTCAAATTTGGCAGAAGTAAGGTGGGGATGGTGAAAACGATGCGAGGAGAGGTGGGTGCAGGACCGGGAAGGACGCCGGTTGGGACTGTTGGGTGATCTATAGAAAGCGCTAATGCAAAACGGCAGTTGTCCGTTTGATGTGTAAAAGATTTGCTGAAATTCCAGGAAAATATTCTGATGAGACAAGTCAAAACCAGGCTGGTTTTTCAAACCCTAGCATGTGTTTTCCTTTATGTTCTCGAGTGCTGGGTGAAATCTTTATTTTTCTTTCTAAAATGAATTTTATGAATCACCTGGAGAATTGATATTTACATTGCAGGCAGTAAAATGTAATGAAATTGTGCATTATGATTCAGTATTTCTACGCTTAGGATTTTAATGAGTATTTCATCTGTCCTTTTAAATGGTTACTGCGTATATATTTTATTTCTAGATTAGTTATGGATTACGTATCTATTTTCAAATAACAAACATACGCGGTACTACGTTATAAAGAACATGATACTTTCTACGATTCATTGTCATTCTAGTCCATAACACTAATTTGATCTTCCAAAGGCAAAGAAACAAAGCTTTTTGGTTTGCATCTAATAGAGACTAAAATGTTGGGTGGCTTTTTTTCTTTCTGTTTCTGTGCTGCTCTTTCCTAATCGCAATTTTTTTTTTTTTTTCCCCACCCGAGAAGTAAATAATGCAAACTTTGTCAGGTACTTGGTTTGCACCTGATTTGGATTTATAGCTTGATATTCCAGTGTCATAAATAACTAGCTTTCTTAATAAGTACTCACAGCTTGGCTGGATTTTGTGAATTGATACATAATGAAAAAAAATTCTATGGTTTTAGGGGTTTTTTTTGGGTTTTGTTTGCAAGCATTAACGTGACCCAAATACGTTGAAGTTTGAAAGCCTTGGTTTAGATTGCTGGGGACATCTCAGTTGCCTCTCTACAGCTCACCAGGAATTCAGTTACCCAGTTACCTCTAGTTACTTTTAGTTACCTCATTCAGCCCAAGCGCCCGTACCTGAGCGCTCAGCAGCCCTGCTCAGCGGGTGGTGACTGCTCCCCTTGTCTGCGTCGACTACAACTGCTGTCATCACTGGGTAGGGGCTTTCTCCGGCGTGCTTGGGTGATACAGACTGGAGGATCAAGCAGTATTTCTACAGAAGCTTTTCCACACCAGCGGTAGGATCTTAGCATCTCTGCTAAGAGGTGCTCAATTCATCTCTGCTAAGAGGTGCCCGTGAGTGTCAGTTGGGTTTTGAAGACACCGAGAGGGTCCGTAGNTTCTCCGGCGTGCTTGGGTGGTACAGACTGGAGGATCAAGCAGTATTTCTACAGAAGCTTTTCCACACCAGCGGTAGGATCTTAGCATCTCTGCTAAGAGGTGCTCAATTCATCTCTGCTAAGAGGTGCCCGTGAGTGTCAGTTGGGTTTTGAAGACACCGAGAGGGTCCGTAGTCACTCTAGAAAATGTGCCCAAGGGTGTTTTCTGGTTTTGTTGCCTTGAATCCTCTGGGATTACAACCATATACAGATCTGTAATGTGCACGTGACAGTATAGGCAGGCGATACCTGTTACTAAGTAGCACAGCTTGGTGCGGTTGTGGAGAGGTGGTAGAGTGAAGCGGTGCTCCTGGTCCAACATCCACACAGCATGTTATTTCAGGGGGTTTTTACTTGAGAGCAGGTGTANATAATGTGCACATGACAGTATAGGCAGGCGATACCTGTTAGTAAGTAGCACAGCTTGGTGCGGTTGTGGAGAGGTGGTAGAGTGAAGTGGTGCTCCTGGTCCAACATCCACACAGCATGTTATTTCAGGGGGTTTTTACTTGAGAGCAGGTGTAGCCTGGTACTTAAGGACTAAATGTCTGTAAGACAAGGCTGGGGTCCATTAAATGCTCTCCAGGAGCATCACCTCCTGGCTTGGTTTCAGCTGAAGGAATGCAGTTCATAATCTCGAAGGCCATGCTGGTGTGAGCTGAGGCACGCTAGGTGAGGATGGTTCCGAGAGTCGCTTCATAAATGATCTGAATCAAACTGAAATGCTAATCTAAATTGACCCATAAATTACTTGATTTTGTGAATTATGATATCTTTTCTTCTCTAAATGTACAACATGCACCTAGGCCGTAGTTTGATGACAATCTGTATGCCAAATTCAGGTGTGATGGAATGCGCTTAATTTAATATGAACTTCTGAGCCCCCCAAACTGCAGTTTGATCAGTTTATTTCCTCCTCCTCTTCTCCCTTACACTACTCAGCCAGAGTATGTTGGGAATGATACCTGTTACTGGTATGCTTTGAAGGACTATGATGAATAATTTACCCTCCCTTCAAAAAAAAAACTGAGAAACGGTGTGAATTGAGCCTATTCATTTGAAGATCTTTGCCAGATACGAAGCTGCTTTTTTTGTTTTGCTCATCGTTCTGTGGTGATGGTTTTCGCAATCTCCTCATTCCTTTGGAAGGTATTTTCCCTTTCTTGCCTCTGTCCTTTGTCCCTGTCTTTTCTTCCCTCCCTCCCGCACATATACTCTGATGGTCCAGTGGACGCAATTGTTTTAAAGAATGCTTTCCATTTCAGAACACTTTTCTTTTTTTGCTGTTTATGTTTACAACCGTGCCTCCTTGTGCATCATTTTTTCTTTTAGCTCTCAATTTCCATTTTACTTGTTGCACGCTGGAGCATGTGTTTCTGTCTAATAGCAACTTGAAGAAAGAACGAACGTAACAGCAGTGGACGTAAAATCAAAAGCAAATACATGATTTTCTTTTTGCAGAAGTATTACTGGAAGTATCTGTATCTACTAACTGTATTGTTTCTAATAATTGCTGTGAGGAAAGGTGTGTCTAGAGCAGGCCTGGTGTTCCTCTCACACCAGTTTTATCTACCATAAATACTGAAATTGTTTGAACTAGTGATTTCTCAAATGTTTTTTTTTTTAGAAGTGTAAATTATTATAAGTAAAACAATAGAAAATTCATTTCAACTTTAATTTTTGTTGCAGTTAAGGGGTATTCCTACTATGGGTTCCGTTAACTTGTGTTTTCTGTAAGAGTGATAATATTTTTTTTTTAAAGTAACGTGTTCTGCGTGTAATGAAGATGTGTGTCTGTTTGGAATATGGAAAAATCATAATCGAATTTAATATTACGTAGTAACACGAATAATTTTTTGAATGCATCTAATACTATGTGTATTATATGTGGAAGAATTAAAAAAAATGAAGAGGAGTAATTTGAGAACATCCGCGATTTTTTATTTATGTAAGAGTGTATCCCATTTTTAATTAAAGATGGAATTTAAGAATGATAAATGGGACCATTATCTAGTAGCAGTTAGTTTGCAGGCACTTTTTTCTTACTGTTCTGCAGATTGCTGCAGGTTTGACAGTGCCATTGGCTTTTGTGAGCAAAATGCGTTTCCTACTCGTGACAAGAATAGTTGTAACTCACTAAACACGGAGCAGTTGTCATGCGTAGCGACATCGCTGTGTTTAAACCCCGAGGAGCAGAATTATTTTAAACTGTCCATATGCAGAAATTTCCTGGTAATCAATTTTATTAAAAACATCACAGCTAAAAATTTTATATGCCAAATGAATTTGGAGAAATAGTGCTAAAGATACTAAACTTACGCAAGAAGAGGAGGTGAATTTTGGGGAAAATTGTAACGAAGGCTTTATCTTTTTTTTTTTGAGTGAAGTGATTCCTAAATTAACTTAGAAGGATAATTTCTCTTGCTATAGCTGTACTGTAATAAGTTGTTGGATGAGCCAAAATAAGATGTTTTTTCTGAAGGAAGTATGCTACATCGTACCGTTTACAGTGCCAGACGCAGCTTCTGTCTGCCTTGTAGCCGTTGACAAAAAAAGGAATACGTGTGCTTTAGACTTTTCCTTTCCTTTCCTTCCTTTTCCGGACATTTCCAAGAATGTCCGGTTCATCTTGACGTATGCTAAAGCTCGTGTTGGAGCTTAATAGGTGTGGATGGAGAGGGGTGAAGGTTTGATTAGATAGATTGCAGGGGTTCACTGAAAAATGCCTGTTATTTTGCCATATTTGACAGGTTTGTGAAGTTTTTTGGTGTTCAGTAGTAGTAAGCTGACCTTTTTCTTGTTTGTTTTGTTTTTTTTTTTTCCTTCAGCCCTTAAATTACTTTTTTATGTTATCCTCATCCTAGACCAAAGTTGGTTCTGGATTATGGTTACATACGCATACACGCACAAGTCTTGGCTGTGTGGTATCATAGTGGGAGGAAAAAGAAGTTGGGTTGGGTACGTGCATTGGGAGTGACTTGAGTTAGCTCAGCATTGCCATCAGGTGTTACCCGTCTCGGTATTTCTGACTCTTAGTTATCCCAGGAGCAAATAGTAACTTTGTACCTGCCTTGTGTCCTACAGGTCATGCCTGCTGACCCTGCTGGTTTTGCCTTTTCTCTCCGTTACTTTCACAAAACTTCAGGGTCCCGACTGGGAGAGAAGTTCAGTTGTCCGGAGTCAATGGACCATTGTGTTTACTGGCTGCTTTAGATGATGTCTTCGAGATAGCAGTCAAGAGACCTTTATGGAAGAGGACTCCGTTATGGAGTCCTCATATCTATCTACTGTAGACTATTGCGTTACCATCTACTCCAGGTTGTATAGGCGGAGTCTGATTTGCAGTAGTGTTTACTCTTGTGAGGTTGAATGCTGGCCTTGCAAAGGAAGTTGTGGCCCCAAGCTAGTTTGGAATCAGACTTCAGTGTTTTCTGTGGCTGTTGAAGCATTCAGATCTCAAGTGCTTTAAACCCAGATCTGAAGCCTTGCCCAAGAAGATGGAAGCTTTCTAGGCAGAGGTGGTAGAGAGCAGTTTCAGAATGGGAAAAGCAAAGTCTAATGTAATTATTCAAAATCGCATCCTGAGTTAAGAGTTATAAGACGGACTTTTTCCCCCCCCCCCCCCCCCCCCCCC
>VZSC01009101.1:468695-492716 GCA_013398225.1 Steatornis caripensis
TTTTTTTTTTTTTGCCTCCCAGCACATGCTGTGGAATTTAAAACTGTAACTTCATTAACTCTCACGTGTAATATCTTTAATTTTGTCTTTAAAATACAGAGGGGTTTGTGGTATGAGCGGTGGTGTATTTAAGGTAGAATATTCCATGCGTTGCAGATTGCCAGTATTACACGCCAGAGCAGCCTTCTGACCACGAAGCCCAACCATGCTTGTTCTATTAGCTGTACTTCAGAAGTATTTCTTTAGTTTTTCCCTCAGATGGATAACCAATATGGAACATTCTGTCCACAGAAGTCTTATTAAAGAGGTTAGAGCATCCTGCTAATTAGGAAAAACTAATTAGGCAGATTGTTGCGCCTGTAATCAGAATTTTATATTTTAATGGATTTTGAACTGCAGTTTATTCACTTTCCCTATTGTAAAATACGCTTTTCTTTTAAATGTCTGGAAATAGTCTTCTTGAGGAGATTATGCACTCAGAGTAGGAAAGCAGTAACATTTTAATTTTTCAATTTATTACATAAACTGTAGAAGAATATGTGCTGTAAAATTGATGAAATCAGTAATTCATACCAGCTCCTTACGGTGGCAATCAAAATTGTTTTGTTACCTTCCTGTTGGTAGATTTAAAGTGTAAGTGCCCCAAAGAGGAGTTGGATCGAGTTGAAAAAATTTTTCAATATTTCAGTGTAACATGAATAAACAATATAGTTTGTGGCTACATGAAAATCAGACTTGATGGTACACAAATCTCTCAAATTATTCTTCGGCTACTTCAAGCTAAAATTCATCGACCGTGTTTCGCTGAGTCTTGGGAAGTTTGTTGTGTTTGAAGCTGGATCAAACCCGTTTGCGAGTGCTCTTGCAGTGCCGTTGTGGATTTTTGGTCTGGAAGCTGAAAACTAAGCCTGTTCTCAGCTGTGGGGCGGCCTGGGCACAAAACCATCAGGGTTGGTTGAGTTTTCGTGGTTCACATCTTAATTCCCGTTAGGTACAAACGGCCAGGGCTGAGGTGAGGCATTTCCTTGGTTTGCAAGGTGCCGTATGGAAAGCAAGGGATGCTTGTGACTGGGGAGAGAAAGTCTGATTTGAGATATGCTAAAAATATATGTATTTAAGACGGATTTCTCCTTAATGGCTTCTTTTGAACTTTTTTTCAGCTATGTCCTCCTGCGAACTTTAATTAGTCGTAACCTTTTTTCGGGCTTGTCATTCTGCACTTTGCAAAATGCTTTGTCTTGTGGATAAGCCCTGTAGCCGTGGGCAGCGACCTGCGGTCTGTCTTGGGACCCTCCTCGGAGATGTCATTCAAGATACAGATGTTGAAATCGGTGAGACGAGGTTGGCGACCCTTTGGAGGTTGGCCATCTGCTCTTTCCTGCAGAAGCACAGAGCGATGCGTTTGGGGGTCCTCGCCCCTTCTTCCCAGAACCTGAGTCAAGATGATTCAGAACTGAGTCTTTGAAGCCCGATTTGTGAATATTGGCTTGCCAAGTGCTTGGCACTTAGTGATTTAAGGGTCTGGAAAGAGAGAAACGGGCAAATACTTCTAGACAAGTAAGATTTAGACATCAGCTGCGTAGAAGTGCTTCAGGAAAGCATGAAATGCTTAAGATCATACAGCTCCGGTCTAGCAATGTGGAAGAAGAAACCGTGGAGCAAAGGGAGATGCATCTTGCTGCTCTAACCGATAGAAGACAGACAGTAATGCCCCATCAGGGCATGGGGCTTGCTAATTATTGCGCTAACGCATCAGGAAATACGCCCAGATGCTGTGGATGTCGTTCCGTACAAAAGCAGAACTACGAATACAGGCCCTGGAGGATGGAGTAATTGGGTCTGGTCAATTTAAAGGAAAACCTTCCTAACTCCAGTCCAACGAGACTGAAAAGAAGGCAAGACTTCTTTTTGTGGTGTGAGCCTCTGCCACCGCCAGACCTTCTGTATTTTATTTGCTGGAGCGTCAGCTCTGGCTTCGGCGAGTCACATTTGTGTTCGGCATCTGTAACAACCTGGAGATTCGTGCCCTTCCGTGCTGTTGCAGCTTAGTCTTCAGCCTGAAATCTGGGGCTATTATCAACCAGACGAGTCTGGGTAGTTAGCATGATGTCATGTCTCTTAAGCAGTTTATGGAGCAGGGATGAAATTTATGGCAATAAATATTTTAGATTGTTTTTGTTTGGCTTCCCAAGGAGAAGAATTTCCTTAGGTGAGACGTTATTTTGCAAGTGACTCCGCTGTATGATATACCGATGGTTTCAGTACGTAGGAAGCTTCTCCCCCTTCAGTGTCATAGGTCGAAACTGATACTTGCACTTAATAGCTTTACAGATTCTTGTTTAATTACTGGTCATTCTTCTGAAGTGCATGACTCATTTAGCCTTCAGTGATCGGAGATGTTCTGGGCCTCCGTATAACTGTACACGTACGTATTTTTGCTCCTAAGTGCTGCAAGAATGCCTGTTTTCCCCTTGCATGTCTCATTTTCTAGGATAATACAGAGAAAACAGATCTGAGAGGGGCTATGAAATGAGAAAGGCATATTGTAGACAAGTTTGCATTGATCCAGATGGCTGTTGGTGCACACTTGAACTCTGCCCTTTCAGGTCTCGCCTGGAAGGGCATGGTTGGCTCTGTCTTACAGCCCATTCTTCGTGTTATTGCTGCTATTATTAGTACTATAATAAATGAATAATCTGTTGGTCCATACTTCTGTATCGGTGTTTCAGATTAGGAAGCTATTTAATTTTGACAGCAGGACAGCATGAAATCTCTGTGTTTCGCAATGTTCTGGCATGGTAAAATGTTGAAGTTAACATTAAAACTAGTTCTGGTTTAACTCTCGACAGCTTTTCTTCCAGCATTTCAGGCTGCGTGTCCTTCGCTGTGGCATTGCATGTGTCCTGGTAGAGGCCCATTGCAGAAATACAGGCTCTGGATTTACCAGCAGATAGGTATTTCTGTATCAACAGACAGCACTTGGTCTTGTTGCATTGAGATCTAAATAAATCTGCATTGATCTCAATAAACATTGATGTTTTGAACATTGACTTTCTGATACTTCACAGCTGAGTATTTTTTCCTGCTTCGTCAAGGAGGATCAGTGTAGTAAGACCATGAGCTGATTACTCCCTGTATTAGATAAAAATTTCTTATTGTGTGAGACATATTAAGAATAGATGGGAGTGCTCTTGGAAGGCTCTTTATGGAATAAGGCTTAAGCATTGCTGGAAATAGGATGCACGTTCCCTTTCACGCTGAGTCAGATACAGCTTGGCTGTTGCGTGATGAATATGCCAACACCCAGGACAATAATCGAGAAGGTTTTAGAAAACACTTGGAAAATATCTGGTGACCCTGCTGTCTTTAAAAATCGTCATTATTCCTGTGATGCCTTGTTGCCCTTGGGTTTCAGGTGGAGAGCAGTTGGAGTTTGATTAAAGACCAGCCCTGGTTCTGCCTAGATCTCTCTGAAGTACCTCTTTGTTTCCTCACGTCCTGTGTTTCTCTTAGGATGTGCCAGTGGCAAATCATTCTGAGTTTGACTTAAAATTTAAAAACCTCCCAGTGAGCATGCATGTGGGGCGGCTGCCGGGCAAAGGTGCCCTCGGGAAGGTGAGCAGTGGCTCGGAAGGGTCGCTGGGTGTCCCAGGGTCGTTGGGTGTCCTGCTGCTGCAAAGCCAGCGCATCGGTGGTCGACTAAATCGGGGCTCTTCCTCGAGGAAGCCTGAATCATCCTGAGAGATGAAAAGCCTGTTTTCAGTGAAAAGATGGCCAATTTGATTGATGGTTTCTTTTTCTCCACCAAGGACATTTAAAAAGAAAACCAAGGGGCTTTGAAGGTGGCTGTTAGAATTTGTTGAAGTCTCTTCTGTATGCCAAAGTAGAGTTTTATGAATTGGAGTTAGCCTTGTCAGATAATACCTTACAAAAGTATTTTTTCTTGTGTTTGTTTATTGTTTTTTTTTTTGTAAAAGCTTTTTCCGGAGTATGTAACTAAATGCAGGACAAGATGCCGCAAGTCTAGTTTGTATTTTATGGGGTGCCCTAAAGGCACGAGAGTCCAGAGGATGGTTGTCAGAGGGATGGTAATAGTAGGAAGGACAGTACTAATGCCTTTTTTTGGTTTTTAAGGTGCTGAATTTTATTATATTTGTGTAAGCTTTTTAAAATGTTACGGTTGGATCTGCCTTAGTATATGATCAACTGTGTTATTAACAATAATCAATTATTATGTTCTAATTTTGGTTGGACTCTAGAACACCTCTCCTGTCATTCCCAGCAGCTTTTCCTAGAAATATTTTCCCCCACTTAGAAATTTTTAAGATGCTTTCATTATAAAAGTGCTTAAAATTGAGGCTTTTGGTTTTTTTCTTCCTCTGATGCCACATGAATGTGTTTTTACCATAGTGGCACTTGCCCATTTTGGATTATTTTCTGCCTCTGAATATTATATGATTTCTTGTTAAAGTGAATGACAAGATGATGTATGACACACTTGAGATAGCATTGAGCAGAGCATAGTTGGAAAATTGCAGTGATAATTTTCTTTTTACTTCTCCAACTTACACGCCATTGAGAAAGAAGGGAAAAAAAAGCGTAACAGACAACTCAAGAAAAGCGTAAGGGGGAAACCTTGAAAAATTACAGGGAAATTTCCATAACAGATACACTAGTAATGCCGGTTTAATAATGATTTCCTGTCATGAACTATTTTTATCATTTGCCTGCTCTCTGACGTGGCATTCTATTTAACATTTTTGAGAGCCATGTTTTAATCAGATTAAGCTCAAGGAAACCGATAGGTATCTGTTTGGCTCATGACTTCTGCTTCTGTTTCTGATTTAGTCACAAGGCTATTGTTGCTGGAGTCTTTTAAAACCCATTTTGCTTCCACTTGGAGCGGGCGCGCGGCTCGCGGTGCGCGAGCCCGGAGGTTGTGTGCCAGGGATTTTCATGATGTAAGCGCAGGGTGAATTATGGAATTGTTTTGTAAATTAAAGAAGACTGATACAAACTGTGTCTTTTCCTCATGAGATTAAACAGCTAAAAATAGCTGTCTATTTTTAGTTTCAAACCTAGTAATGTTTCTTAGGAGCAAAGTCACCCACAGCAGTGTGCTAGGAAAGGCTGATTGTGAAAAATGCCGTGTTCCGATCTACTTACGTAAAACAAAAATGCTTAATGAAACGGTGGGTGTTTTCACATCATTTTATATGGGGTGCAACACTAATCATGCTTCCCGTGCAAGAGGTGTCTTGAGAATAAATTATAAATATGTAATTTTTTTTAACTCTGATATTTTTGTACTGTACTGTCATTCTGTTAAAGACAGCAGAAAAATTTGTGAGCAAAATTCTTGTGTTCTTACGTTCTCCAGTGTCTTGCACATCCTGCAGCTTTAGGAAATGATTGTTGGTTGTGCTTGGACATCAGTGGGCTTAGCAGCTCATTCAGTGGTCTCAACATCTTGGAGCATGGGGGAGAACCAGCAAGCCTGGCTCTTGAAAAGCTCCGTCTGTACACACATCTGTAATTTCCAGACCAAACCCCATGTATTAAATTTCTGATGATCTGTTTTGTCTATTGCAAATACAGAGTTTTGCCCACACGGTAGAGACAATATTCACAGCTTGGTTTGTACTGTAGCTTCCTTCAGTGTATTTATTTGGTTGACGTGCTAGAAAACTGCGAGCCTAAAAATGAATAAAGGTTATTAGTTGCTTTCCATAATAAAATTAGCTGACCTTTAAATAAGAGCATTATACAGGAGATCTCTAAGTGGAAAAATGACAGAATACATTTTTAACGTGGTAGGCATTTCGATTACTAAATTTTGCAGTCGCAATATAGGAAGTACATGTTGTGATTAAATGTTACTCTTGACTGTGTGTTTGCAGACAACAGCGGAATAAGTGGAATTTTTGTATTGAAGACAGAATTTAACCCCTCAGTTACAGTTTCTGCCACTCCTTATATTTGGTTGCATTTGAACAGTACAGAAAAATGAAGACGCAACTCGGTTTTCTGAAAACGAATGTCCTTTGGAACCAACAGCAAGGGGAGTTTTCTGTGGTTTTTATTAAGCGTGATTATATGCAGATTCCTCGAGCGCTCGAACAGACTGTCTTGGGTTGCTATCAGGCATACGTGATGTACACCCTGTAGCTGGTCACATGCAGTTCACTCTATCGGCGTGCTATTATTTATTAATCTTTCCAGGGTCTGAATTTATCTACCATTTTAAAGAGAGACTTGCTAGAAAATACAGTATTGCACGTGGAGTTCACGTGCGCACCTTCTGTTTGGAAGTTGGGAACAGGCTACACCTCATTTCCAAAATAGCTCTCAGGGCAAACTTCCTCAATCTTTTCTCTACTAACCCGGGGTTTGTTCTAAATAATGGCGTTATTAATTGTGCCGTTATCTAGAAGAGATTGGACGAAGCCTTTAAGAATGCTCTTTTTATTGGTATTTTTGAAACTTTGGTAGTATATGCGATGATCGTATTATATGCCTTGGATTTCAGGTGAACTTCAGCACAGCAGCAGAAGCAGATCTGTAGTTTTTCAAATTTTGACTCGGTCTTACAACATTTGTTGAAATCCTTACAAGATATTCATCTATTTGTAGCATCATATAGGTCTGTCTCCCCATCTGTCTCTGTTTTTCATGACAACGAGGCTTTGGTACATTTTTTTTTTCCGTTCACTTCAGTACTTACTCATTGAAGCCCACCGTAACGGTTTCTATCGTAGTTATTTATCCAACAGCTTTTATTGATCATTTGTGATAAAATAAAAGATTTCTTCATGGGGGAAATCTTAACCAGCAATCGGTGAATTTGGTTTAATTAGTTTTAGTTTTATACGATAGGAAAGTTAATGTAATCAGGACCTATTTATGTGCTATTCGATAAATAAAACGCTAACATAATGTGGTGCCGAAATCCTAGGGACACTGCAAAAAAAAAAAGTTCTCGCTGAGTTATTTTCTGCTGGGCCGTAGTTATTAAGGAATTTGTACAACTTTCATATTTTAAAAGTAAGGGTCTGAATGCAAGGTTCAGATTCCCTACGAATAAGTCCTTATTTAACAGGATATCCCTGAGACTTTTTTCTTCCCCCCCCACCCCCAGCATTGGCAGCCTGACTAAAATAGTCTCATCTGGTTTAACTAAAAAATCTTTGCATTACTTGGCGGTAGTTTCTTTTGTACGTGGTGCTTGGAGCTCATTGAAGCTCAAACGGTACAGGAAATGCAAATCATGCAAATCATCCTCGCGCTGACGATGTACAGTGGCGTGATTGAGCAGCAGTACGTATGGCTCGTGGGCTGACCACATGAAAGAAGTCGTTTAAAGACCAGATGAGCCCAAGCTGGGTTAAGTTAGACTATGTGTGAGCTTCAAAGCTTATAGAATAGCATCCTTTTTAAAAATAAATTTATTTTATTAATAACACCTGCGCCGAGTGCTTAAACAGTGAGAACATGTATAGATGAACGTTACACTGAATATTTGCCATACTTAAATCAGAAGGGCAGAATTGTTATTTTTGTGGGAATTCAGGTACGCGTTCCCTTCGGTGGAAGTAGACCACAGTCTAATGCGCTGCAAAAATGTGCAGTTCGTGTTTGTTGTACATAAAAGCCCAACTCTTCACTGCCTTTCAGGTAAAAATGAAAGTAAATGGAAGATAAAAGGGGATTTTGTCTGTGCAGAAGGGTTAAGAACGGGCTTTCTCTAAGTGCTTGTGAGTGGAGAGAAGAGGGAGGTTGAGTGCTCGCCGCTTCGAATTTCTCAGGAACTCAGAAAAAAATCCTGCCTATTTTTTGCCTTACTTCTGAAGAGCTCTTTCTGTGGTTTCGGGGCTGTATCCTTTCAATAAAGCTGAGCCCTCGTTGTGTTGTGTAACTCCGAAGCTCGAAGGTGGTGTGGTTGGGAGAGCAGCCCTGGTGGGAACCCCGGGCTTCCTCCGGCAACTCGAGAGACACGCGTACAGAGACCTGGAGGCGCAACCTGGGTAAAGTCGTGGGTGAAAATCGCTAGTAGAACACTAAGCGGTTTTCATATTAACCTTGCAATAAAAAGAGAGTGGATGGTATATTCTTAAAGACAATGTTACCGATTCTTACCTTTGATAATAACTCAACATGGGTGGCTCTCTTGCTTCTAGGGAAGAGTCGTATTTTTTTTTTTTTTTTTATGGCCCTCATTGGTTTTTCTTTTGGTGTTTGGATGTTTTTAAAAGTTGAGATTCATGCAAATAATGTAACATGACACAAAGCTGGAAAATGTCAGTCCTGAACTGTTTCTGTGTAATCTTGTTTAATTTTTCCTTGAAACAGTACCCCTTAGGAGGTCTACAGTGGGAGCCGTCAGGACACTGCACTGTATCTCCCTGATGGATGTAATTTTGGCTTGATGTTTTTTTCACTAGTGCCTTGTTCCTCTTTGATTTTTGTTCTTTCTACTAATGCACAGGAGCAAGCAAAAAGGAAGAAAGTAATTTCATTTTTTTTTTTTATACCTTACCTACCAGGTTGCTTCTTTCCTATCAAGTCAATCCACAGGGCCTGCATCAGGAGGAGAGAGGGAGACTTGCCATCTTTTTTCTTTTTCTTTTCTTTTAATCACTAACCATAATCCTTTCTGTAATATCATATATGAAGTCAAGAGGAGCGTTTCACCCTCTTGATGTGCCTGCAGGTTGGGGCAGCTCCGGCCGCGCTGCAAACGTACAAGTGGTGGTCCTAGGGCTTGGGGGGGGGGTGTTGGGTTGGTGCCAGAATGATGACGTGCCTTCCTTCTGCGTGGTTTGCCTGTTTATTCGTTTCTTTTCAAGAAAAGAAATAAAGGTGAAGGAACGGATGGCATCCTGAACCACGGTGAATAAACGCTGTTTTCCTCAGCCAGTTTGTAGCGCCATCGCTTACGGGCGATATTCGTGAGACGACTTCTGGCGCACACGCTTCTGGGCGTGCATTTGTATGTGCGGCACATACTTAGTATTTTAATAGAAGCAGGAATTTATGTCGCAGCTAATATTAAATTATCTTTTATAGTCAGTGCAAGAAATAGCAAGCTGCAGGAGCTCGTGGAGAAAGCAGAAAAGAAATTTTACTACTTGTGTCTATAATAATTTAATGTAATTTAATATCCATTTCAGTGTTTGACAGGAAGTAGAGCTTACTTAAATATTTGTACCTAAGAGCACAGGGCTGTATAAAGATCTTTGAATTTTGAAGTTAATTTGTTTCTTCCAGCAATATATAGAGATATATACAGAAAATTAATCCCATATGATTGTACAGCTACCAGTGCTCCAGAACTATTTTGGAAATACTTTCCAAAGAACATCTCCGGTCATCTTTAGAAATAGCTCGAGTAAAGTTTCCTTTTCAGGAGCCCCTGAAAGGTTTTACGTGTAGTCTAAAGGCATTGATGGAAAAACTGTATTGCTTGGTGACCTTGACCAAAACCATTTTGCTTTGCTCTGTTTTTGCAGATATGAAAACTTGCCGGCCAGCCACCTCAAACAGATTTTTAGCTTTCTGTGGCGGAGAGACGCATGATCTTTTCCCAGTAACAAATTAGCTGTTGTCAACAATTTGCCTGGCCACAGTTGAAGTAGCTTAATTCAGAGTGCTTCGCAGTTTTATGGCGGAATTTGATAGAGGTGCAGAAAATATATACGTCTGTAGTTTATATCCGTGTTATGTATATGTGCTGTATACCTCTGTGTGCATGCACACAAACATACGTTGCATATACGTGTCGTGTCTGTGCCCGAAAATGTGATATCTGAAAATACTGAATCGCTGTGTACAGTCTCACGAAGATAACATTTTATTTGGGGACATCTGTCAGGTGCTGTAGTGAGTAAGGTCCATAAGATATGTAAACAGTGACGTGATCGTAGATGAGTTGATTAAATCACTAGACCGTGACACTCGCTTATCTTCAGCTCTGGCTTGGGCTCCCGAGTTCTCGCTGTGGCACTGGTTCTCTTCATGGCCCTCGATAAGCAAGCTTTGGCCTGAGTTTCTTAATCTTAAAGATTAGAAAGCATCTAGTATGTTCTTCTGAGTTTGTTGTGTATGACTTGAACCCCAGAGACGTGTGTTTGTCCTGCGTGTTACTGGGGAATAACGAGCGCTCAGCACTGGATGCTTTATTGAACGATAAAGGGAATGCAGAGGTTTAAAGATACCAGTGCTGTATGTGAGAGGTGTTGGGAAAACGTAATTTGTAAAATATCTGGAAGCCTAGAAGCATTATTATTTTATTACTGGATTTTTCCACATGGGGAAGAAAATCTCAAAATGCTGCAGCGTTGGAGTTTGGTTTGCTTACTCGGGGAGCGCACCCGTGTTGTAAAAACTGACTTCAACGTGACTGTAAACGCCCAGTGTAGTCCTTAAACCCGCAAAACTCTCAGCCAGGAGCTGGAGACCATTTGAAAAATGGGCAAAAGGCTTCAGGTCCAGACCTGTCAAATTCTCCCACGGTTTTAGCACATTCTCTTTTCCTTTGAATTCTCTCCTGTATGTCTCTGCTCTTGGCTTGGTCTCCTGTGTCCCGTGTCAGGAGATCCCAACTGCCTTGCCCAAGCTCCAGAGCTGAGACCTTTTTATTCCTTTCCTTTGGCTGGTGATGTAGATAGAGGCCTGTTGTGATGACACATGAAATAAAGTGATAGGACATCAATGCAGATTACACTTAAAAATGCGCTATGTAAATGGAAATAAAACAACTTATGGTATATGCCAGGCATGATGCAAGTTTTATTTAATAGATATGTGACTGAAGGGTTACATTCAATCCAAATGCTTCCCTTTGTGATCTTTAGCCATGTTTGCAGAGCAGCCTCTCTTAAAGCACTTAAAGCTTAATTCAGAACAGACAAAACAATTATTTTTTGAAAGTCTGATGAAATATGTTTGGCAGCTTTTGAATTTAGGAGAGCGTTTGTCTCACTTCTTTGAAATCTCACTTCAGTCAGTCATTGAGCCGTTCGGTGTAATTGTTCAAATCTGGTAGTGAGTATGGGCTTTGCAGAGTTAAAAAACGATCTAATAAGAAAGTATGGTGCTGAAAATAGTGCGTAATACACAAAGACTGGGTTTTTCCTTATTGGTATGCTTTTGAATATTGTTCTACGGACTGTCCCTATGGTTTTGGTTAAGTGCTGGTTGATAAATATCCCCATGTAGGTGCGGCTTTGGTCCTCCGGTACCTACCGGTAAGTGGGACTCTCCTGCGACCTCCTGTTTTGTGGTCTTGGTGACTGAGCATCATCATCTACCTGCAAGAGATGCTGGAGGAGCAACGTTGAGTGCCCAGCAAGACGTTGCAGCGCCCGCGGTCGCTCGGGGCTGGTAGTAGCTCGTGTTGTCCCATGCTAATGTTTGACAAGTAGTTGCAATATTTGATGTTGACCTAAATAGGCAAATCAGAGAGCCACTACTCTCCTGGAGACTTCTGACTAGTATGCTGTGACGTACCGTCTCTTCTAATAGCACTGTCTCATTTAGTTTGTTACATAGATACTGAGGTCTGGAGGCTCTTAAGCGTTAAATAGTCTTATTTTAATTTCTTGGGGAACACAAGTGTCACTTCACGATCTGTGGGTGGACGTGATGTACCTTTACGTGCCAAAGGTGGCTTAATCCTTATAGGAAGAGAAGGAAGAAGATTGTCGCTGCACGGCATAGTGTTGTAGTTGAACTATTGAACGAACATAGAGCAGAAACGTGTACGTTGTAGTTCTGATTGCCAGTTCACTGATCACGTTGGTTGGTTTGCTCAGCTTATATTATGGCAGGAAAGTTGCGCCCGTGCCGCAGCAACAAATATTATACAAGTGTGCAGGGCAGTTGTGGGAAATACTTGCACTTTCCTTGTGTTTTTTTTTGTAGTATTCGATTAAGATGTGGTTTTTAGATATGTGTATGAAGGAGTGTGCCCTTTGTGACTGTCTGTTAAAATCACTAAGTTATTCCTAATGTTCTGTAGTGCTGCCTACTCCTGACAAACATCTGATGCGGATCATATGCCTCTAAAAAGAGAAGATCCTCGAGCAAAATATCCTCATGAAAACAGGTTGGAGATACTCACATTCTCTCGCTTGCTCTCACTCGCATGTTACGTTTTGGCACATTGTAGAAGCAGGTAGCATATCTACTACCTGCTGTTGAAAGTGTTGAAGATACTGAATTATTTATTCCATCTTCTGCACTATCCAAGCTCGTTTTGGGTAGTTTGACACATCTCGGTCTTCCATATGGATACTTCATGGTGACAGAGTTGCCAGCTGCTCAGGTTTTATGACAGTTTGAGTTTTGTCGAGGACTGTATTAGTTTTCTGGGAAGAATCCTGCTTTTCCCGAGATCCCCATTTATAGGCAGTGGTTATGTGTTGGGTTGGTGCTCTGGAGTGGGAATTTTTTGGGAAAATTAGCTATGAGAGCATTAGTTTCCACAAAGATGTATTTTTTTTTTTTAAAAGGACTTGATGCTTATAGGTTGGGCAAGATGAAATTAGAACCATGGGATATAAAGAAAAATGTGAAATCCGTTTCCTAAGAAAACTAAGTTCCTTTTAGTGATAGTCTTCAAACTTGTAAAAAAGTACTTAGATATCAAGGTGCATAAAGCAACATACAAAACGGTCTGAAATGTTTTGGAGAATAGGATTTTTGGGACCCTTGAAATGTAAAACTGCTGACCGGTCTGCCAGGACCCTGCTCATCTTCTCTGCGATTGTGCAAAGCGAGTGGGGCTTCTCTTGTTTTAAAATATAAAATGTATAATCCAGAAAACTGGGAGGAGATTTGAGTTTTTAAGTTTGCCAAAACTTTTTAAAATAAAGGAAAATCAGCCATTGTTTTCCTTTGCCGTTCGTTCATTTGTATTTTCATGTACGTATCCACATAAACCGTTTTAAGGGGAACTCTCGCTGTTTTGGTGAGTCTGTGCTGCGCTGAGTTTGTTTCCCCTTCGATGCTGCAAGCCAATCTCGCTTGCAGTGAGGTCCATCTATCCATGACATTGACCGTCTGCTGGATCTGAACTGACACCAGATGATGCAAAGTAGTGGTCCTCAAAGTCTGTTGTTCAGATTTGCTACTGAATAGTGGTGGTGTTACGCGTAGCCTGAGCACTTCTCCAAGTTGCTACGACCTCTTGGGCATACTGCGTTTTTCACGCCAGTCATTTGACGTGTTTGTTTTTTCTCCAGCGTTGGAGAGACAAGATGCCCAATGCAAGGAATGTGCAGACGTTAAAACAGTAAATAACGCTGTTTGAAATGCTACCTGATTGAGTAGAACATCAGTTTTACAAGTGTTCTTCTTTAAAAGAGTCTTTTCGCTGTATATCACTACATCCTGTGTCTTTACCCCTGGTGAGTTTGCCTTCAGACACTGTCCTTTCTTTCTCTTCTTACTTTCTTTTTCTTGCTCCGTGGCAGCGTATATTTGGGAGGAGTTCATCCATACGTCTCTCATCGACCATCCAGCAACGGCTACTTTTCACTAGTGGGTTGTTCTGATTTGCTTATGTTCTGCTCTAATAAGATGCCTTCACGTCGTTATTTAATGCTGACGGTGTGAAATGTGAGCGAGGAAGATGATGTGGATTCCTGGCTTTCTCGTTCCCCCCATCACCGCAGCTATAGCTGCTTGGTCTCGACCTCTCCCTTCGTGGAAACAGAGAGGACGCTGTTGCCCATGGTGAACCATCTGGCCACTAAAGTAAAAATGTGTGTCTGTCAGTAATTAATAGAAGCCAAGTTTAATTACAATTCAGGGAAAAAAATATTACCATGCACTTAATAAAATTGAAGAAGCTTCAGCGTCATTCCGTAAAAACCAAAGCAGTCCAAGCAGAATACACTGTGCTCCAAAGTCTAAAAGCCTTATCTGAGGAGTCCCTTTCAAGCTTCCTTCTTGATGTTAAATAGAAAAGTCATTTTGATCAGCTGTTTTCACATCCTTTTTGGTATCTTTTGGACTTTCATCGAAAATAGTGGTGTTTAAGGCTAGTTCTTAACCAGTTGTGTTGGCTGGGGATCTGATCCCATATTGGAGTCTGAGATGTGATTGTATGTAACTATTCTGTTCAGTTCGTTGAAATAAAGATGCAGAGGGACAGGCAGGAATTGAGATAATTTACGGATTAAATAATGCATTTATCTAACCTCTTGAATATTTTAAACGTGAGAGATTTGCTATTATTCGACTCCAGCCCCATCCGAGTTTTGCTGGATAACGTCGGTGGGGTCAGCAGGTTGAGACGGGAGGCGCTCAAAAAATTCGATGCTCGGTCCTAACGGAGAGCTTGAAAATCTGGGTGGCGTGAGGAGGCAAAGGCAAGGGTGAGACATGCGGCAGCGGGGCTGGAAGCGCAGCCCCCTTCTACTCCGGCTGTGTCAAATAGCAGATGTGCATGCAGAGAGTTCAGAGTTTTGTCTGGGGTGTGATATATATGAAGAAGGGGAAAGCGCATTTGATTTCCGGGCAGTAAATTCTTCTGGAAAACGTAACTAAGATCTGTCACAGTAGGAACAAAAATGTCATGTATAGTCTGAAATAACATACTATAAAATGAGGGAGGGAGAATGTATTTTTAAATAAAAATATTAAAAAAGTATTGGCAGTGTGAGTTCAAAACAAGCTATTAATTTCTACTGCATTTTAGTGTACAAGGCAAACCCCAAATCCAAAACTGTTGAACTGGTAGCAGCCATGAATATTTATCACCGTGTACTATATGTACATATAGTAATTACAGCACGAGGAAAAAATATTTTTCTTTACAATTAATATTTGTAAACGTTTATGAAAGTACATAACAAATAAATAAGACAAACACATGGCCTAATTAAGATGAAAGGCATGACAACCCTTGTGATTTGTTCTGAAAAATAAAGAACGTTGAAATAGTAAGACTTAATTATTTCTGTAAACATTTCAAATTGCGCTCTATCTAGAAAACCTTAATTTATGAGGTACATATTATAATATCTATAAGCATTTTGACACTTGTGCATGCCATGTAAAAAAATTATTGCTAATTTAATATTTATACTGTATATTGTCATATATTATCCCTTATTAGTATTTATTGTTCAGAAATTCGGAGTCATCTATTCTTTAAAGGGAGATGGAAAGGCATTCTATATCTGATTGCAGTTTGTGTATTCTTGGTCTAGCGATAAAAACGCGACTTCTGCAAGCTGGTCGTATAAAAACGCGTGTAATAACGAACAAAAAAACTTGGTCTGTTTAACGTTCCGGGCCTTAATAACTCTATTTAGTATACAGTTTACATTTGAAAAGTAAGTTAAAGGCAGATCTATGGACTTGTCTGAATTGCTGGGTTCAAATCAGGGAAACTTGATGGAGGAACCAAAGCCCTCAGGTTTGGTCTTGAGGAGCTTGAAGACACCGTCGTCTTCAGAGCCCTTGTTTCTCAAGATGAGTGTGTTTATGGTCATCCCTCTTGTCTTTCCCTTGATCTTTAAGGACGCAACGTAGCGGAGTTCAGTGCTTCTTATCCCAACTGTGCTTGCCTTCACCAGAAGGATGAGCTGCCCCTAATCTCACTGCAAATGGATGCCCTGGCAGCTCCTGTTACTCGCTGTGAAATTTTAATTGGTTTCTGGTCAACTGGAGGAGATGTAGCCATCAGTAGTGGCGTGGCTCTGTTCTGTGTTTTACGGTTATCAGTGACGATTTGTTGGGCTGTGTTGTCTCCGGTGGCACCCCGACTTCTCTCTGCTGAGCGCACAAGAGCCGTACCCAGAATAAAAATGTATGTGGGGTAAAAATCTCAGGGTTTAAGACTATTGTATGACATCAGGCTTGCCTATTGAAATTTCAGGAAAAATAAGTGTACTTACAGATACAATGTAATTTGGAGCTTGACGAGAACAAAGCGGTGACTGCCTCGTGAGAAGTACGGTAGGGTTTGCCTCCGGGTGCTCAGGGTTTTAGTTCTAGATTAGTGCAAAAACTCTTCTTCCAGCCTCGTGCTTCCCTCGTGAAGGATGGCTGAGTGTCAATTCAGTCAGTGCCGTGATAAACGGTCTTTTTTTAAAAAACGGTATCCCCCTGCAAGGCTCATATTTGTAGCAGTATCCCAATCTAACGCTGTTTTATCACAGTACCGTACCTGGCAAGCGAAGAGTGCTCGTACCTCTCTTCTGCACTGCCAGATCTACAATCGTAAACTCATTTTGCTGTGAGTGTAGCTGTTTCGCAGCAAAGATTTACGGCCTTGGGTTTCATTTGTAGTGCTGGAGAGTCCCTGGTGCCGCTGCAGGATCGTACCCTCCAGTACGCCTTTTTTCCAGGGAGAACTGGGTTACCTGCGCTGCGATGCAAACGGTGGCCGTGTCCCTCAGTGCTGCCAGAGCTTCTGCCAGACAGGGGGAATGTTCCGGTACAAATCAGGTGCTGTTTTAAACTCGCTTTGTGCTGTAAGCCTGGGAATTGGAGAGTTCAGCCTCCATATCCATGGATACATCGATACGCCTTGTGTGGTCTCCCATGGGGAAGGCAAAATGTGTTTTTAGTTAAGTTGCGTGGGAATTTAATTGAAAGATTTAGGGCAATGCTGTAAAAGAGTAAATCATGGTTGCGTGACACAAGGAAGATTTATAAAGCAAATTTTAAAAAGTAACATATTTTATATTTTACTGCTTTTCAGTCCGTTGGTGTGAAATTATGGGAAAGACGATAGCAAAGGTCAGCGTGCGCTCCGGACACATCGCGGCTCTGAACCTGCAAGCGCTCTCGGTGTCCCTCCCGTGAACTTGTATGAATTTGTATGAATTAAGCACGCGCTTAACTTAATTCACATAAGCAGTTCCTCAGAAGTCAGAAGGGCTGTTAAGTGATTCAGATTAAAGCACGAGCTTAGTGTACGACCAGAGCTTGTGTGGATGGTGGCCCTGAAGTCTGGCCAGCCTCCAAGGCGGCGACGCTGCTGCGCGCGTGATGGTCCTGCTCTATGGAGGAAGGTCAGTTGTAACGCAGAAAAATACTTGGGGATGTTTTGGAGAGGAGAGCTAGGGCAGTCGCGTCGGAAACGTGACCTTCAACGCGAGTTTTGTGAGGATTCGCACAATATATTTATTGAGAAGCCCTGTATGTATTATACGTTGTAGCGTTGATAGGTCTAGGTAAGAATACCCTAGTAGCAGTTGAAATGCGGGGGGAGGGGGTTGTGAGATAGTAAATTAGTGATGTAGCTGTTAATTTGAATTTAGCGGACGTTTTAAATACAGGTTTCTCTTACAGAGACAAAAGTTGCAATTTAAAGCTCTTTGGTGGTCTAAAACCAGCTTAATTCTCTAGTAGCATGGTAATAAGTACTAATCCAGCTTATACAGTGATTGTAGTATGTCATGTTTGTGAAAGATTGCCTAACTCTGCTTTCTCTGGGTTTTATGTTAATTTTTAAAAATTAAACATAAAACCTTATAACATCTTTACGCTGAGATAAACCGTTCAATTTAACTTGCGCTCAAGCAGCAGCTGTCAGGAATTATCATGTTTCGAGCGTTCTTGCCATCACCTTGTGTCTCTACCACACGGATGCGCTCCGTGGGGTGATAAAGCTCACCTTGTTAGGATTTATTACTTAAATAATAACCCGAGGTAAAATGAAAGTCGATGTCACAGGGAATGACAACCGACATATATTTATATCGCACGTTACATTATAATAAACTTTCCGTTCTTCCCCTTGTAATAGGTGTTAAGTGGAAATACGCTCCGACATATCATATCCTCCAGTGCCCTGCGTGAGTCCATTAGCCTCGTACGTGGCTGCTCTGTGGGCATGTGCGCGGGGACTTGTGCTGTCGGGTGTTGTTTAAGCTTATAATGCCGGAGAATTTGGTTATCGCCAGTAGTTAGCAGCTTTTGGGCCGGGTGAAGAAACAAGTGTAAGAGCATCTCCGATTCGTTGGGTTAAATTCGGGAAATGCTGTGAGGTAACGCGAGCGAATCAGGAAGGGTGTCTTCTGATAATATGACCACTTAAATGGTTTTATTTCTGTTTTTTCTTGCTGTAAGAAACATAAGCCGTGTTACTTCAGGCTCTGAATCGGAATTTGCTAGTAATCGCAACTGTTCTCTCTTGATGCCGGTTTATTGATGAGCTGAGCAGTGATAAGCGATCTGTGTGTTGGTTGAATCTTACCTTCCCGTTTACAGTGGAGAAAATTTGGGTCTACCTCTTGCAAGCTTTCCAGGTTTTCGCCCTTCCTTGTCTTGCTAGAAGCCAGCCTCCAGCCCTGTCTAATGACGCTGTTGAATCCTCCAGTTTGTCTAAGCCAGCACTGCAAACGCTGTTTTCTTTTCCTGTGGATATAACCGTTCTTTTTTCATATTCTTCTCCTAGTTATTCCTTTGTCCATCTGAGCGAGTTCAGATATCTGACCTGCACAGTTTTGTCCAAGCTTAAATCTTGGATCTCGTTTCTCATCGTGCTCGCCGTTGCCCTTTTCTCTCCAGTCGTCTTGTTAACCTTGGCACCCCCGCTGTCTTCGCTTTCCGCCCTTGCTTCTCTGTCTTGCTCTGTGCTGCTTCCCCTGTTTTCAATCCCAACGTGCCATCTCTGGCTTTTTTTTCCTCTCTCTTCCTTCAAACGCAGCCAAGTTCATAGATGCTTTCCTACAGCAATTCAGTTTTCTTCCTAACTCATCGCGGAGAGGGATATTCTGAAAAATCAGTAAAGGATAAGCTATAATGCAATCCAGAAGTAACCAAAATTTTGCCAAGCAACTGTTTCGTCTCATTTTTGTGCTATTTCACGTGTATTTTCTCCTGTTTTTTATTTTTCCTTCTGTCACTCTGGTGCTGAACTCGCAGCCGTCTCTGAGCAGGGGTATCGCATCGCCCGTAGGGAGCTTCCCTGCCTCTGCTATGAGCCCAACACCCAGGTCGTTACGAGGTCCAGAGGCTGTTACTCTTTGTGACAAATAAGTGACGACTTACGTAAAACTATTTTTTTCCCCTCTTACTACGGCTAATAATAAACCCGAGCTCGTATCTTAATTGGCATTCTGTTTGACAGTCCCTTTAGAACGATCAAATATTTGATGAACAAGGCAATAACATTCATCTCTTGCTTTCGTAAGCCTTTCAGATCAGCATTGACTCAGGTTGATGAAGATGGATACAGGATCTGTTCTCTAGGAAGTGTTTGTTCTGTAGATACAGATTATCTGAGGACGGTGTATGCGGCGTAGGTGATAATACGATATGTATGGATTTGGGGGGAAGTTCACGAGTTTTAAAGTTGACAACCAGAATCAAAAGTTTTTAGTATTAGTGATGACCGTTTGGCAGTAATCTTGAACACAAAATCCATGTAAAAATAGGAAGAATAGGAATAAAATACGATGAAGAATAGGAATAATAGGGGAAAAAACAGGAAAAAATAGGAAAGATTTGAAAAGAATTAAAGATCACGTAAATCAGTTCTGAATCTGAGCCACTAAAATAGTGGGTAGCAAAAAAAAAAAGTCAGGAACATACTATATCGAAAAGTAGTTTATTAAAGCTTAATGTTTTGTGTGCAATAAATACTTGATCTCTTTTTTTTTTTTTTAATCCCCAGTGATGAGAAATGTCTAACACAAATGTCTGTGGCTGTGCCGTTCTCCGTAGGTTCAGCATTCAGTTCGCTTGAAAGCGGCGTTAGCTGGGGGACAGGAGATGCTCGCGTACTTTTGATGAAATGCAAGGAAATCTTCTTCTGGTTACAGTAGGGTCACAATTCCGTATTACACATTTAAATACATTCATTTTCTGATAGCCTGGTAAGTTACACGAGGCTAAGATAGCAGCTTGTTAGTGCTGTTTGTGCCTGCTTTATATAATCGAAGGATATGTGGGGTGCAGGGGTAGAAACAACATTTCATTGTAGAGGATACCTAATAAAAACGTGAAAATAAAACAGAAAGAGTGGGGGGAAAAAAAAGAAAAGAAAAATAGACCATTCTAGGTAAGTGCACTGCATAAATCAAAAGGGTTTATGTCATAACATGAATGGGTGCCATTCCTGCTCATATATTGAATTTCAGTAGTTGGTTGCATAAAGAAGTAAAGTGTAATGAAACTGGCAAGCAAAGTATTCCCTAGTCAGCCTTATCTTTGTTCCATTTGTCCTTCAGATACAGCTTTTCTTGCCTTTTTCAATAAAATCCATCCAGCTTTTTTTTTATTTTGCATCTCTCTGTAAGCGAGCTGGGAAGACCAATGAGATTCAGTGCTTTTCTAGTTGGGTTCTTAGCAGCTGCTTTTTAAGAGATCAAAACTTCGAGTGCTGCTACATGGTATTAAGGCTTAGCTATTGATGTGTCCCTATAGGGGTTATGTTTTTCTTTGGGTGGGGGGGGGAGAAGGGGAAGGGGTGACCCCTGCGAGCATGCTCTCAGACAGTAAACACTGCTCTCCTTGTTTTCCAGGGTCCTCTTTGCAAGCTCGGTGCTTAACCTGGCTGAACTCGCTGCCCTCCGCCCTGACCTTGGCAAATTGAAAAAGGTCCTCTACTTCCATGAGAATCAATTGGCATATCCTGTCCAGAAATGCCAGGAAAGGGATTTTCAATACGGATACAACCAGATTCTTTCATGGTAGGTGTTTCTCGCGCCACTCCGTGTTATTTAAGGTGTCCATCTACAACCTTGCAGCGTCGTAAGCCTTGAGGAGTCGTCCTCCCTATAAATGTTGACTCTGTAGCAAACCGAGGTGCCGGCAGAGTCCCGAAGAGAGGTTGATAAAAGCGCTGTGGCAGAGGTAATCTGCTCTACA
This sequence comes from Steatornis caripensis, assembly GCA_013398225.1. NCBI lineage: Eukaryota > Metazoa > Chordata > Aves > Caprimulgiformes > Steatornithidae > Steatornis > Steatornis caripensis. Next base: position 489,531 of record VZSC01009101.1, read on the forward strand.
AACCCATCTCAATCTATTGTGTGAAGTCCACCGATGCTATATTGGGCTACCATGGCGTACCCGTTAGCGGCGCGGATTTCGACCGGTGTCTTGGCCGTAAGCGAGACGCTTTGTTTCACGGGTGCTTCGCAAAGCTGCAGCTAATCAGCTCTTGCTTGGCCATAGCTTTTACTGCATCCAACTGAAATTACACAGAGGGTTTTAGGGAAATAAACAGAAATTAAAATGTACTGCAGCACTTCTCTTGTGAAGAGAGGGCAGTAAACATACCAGATAAATCCTTATATTTCTTTCATCTAGTATTCAGAAATTGTGCAGTGCTAAAATACCCAGACGTTTTAAAGGCTGCGGTCCTTTATTGTTGCTAAAAACAAATGTATTTCTCGAATCTGAGTTAATGAAAGAAGTTAATAACAGCAACACTGAAAAGCTTTGTGGTTAGGCACTGTACGAGCCTAAGTGAAACAGCAAAACCGAGTTGTTTTGAGCTGAAATAAATTCGTTTCCGTGATCTTTCTCACCTACCTGCTAGTAGGAGAAGTCTTAGGAATAGGGATTGCGCATTTGAAGCTACAAGTAAAGCTTTTGCATCTTTATAATACAAGCCAGTTGATATTGAAATAACGATCTGTATTTACTCTGACCATTGTGTGGCTGCTTCTGCTGCTGCATTTGCAACATGTTTCACTTCCTGAGCAGTGAAGATGGGAAAGGGTAGGGAAAGATCTTTTGAGAACAGTAGCAGCCATTTTCAGGCTTTATAACAAAAAGATGTGGATTTTGGCACCGGGGCAAGGAATCTTTTTTGTTATATATATCTTGCTTTATTATGGCAGTTATTTTTCACACATCTATTGTAAGCTGACATTTATCCTCAAGATATGCGTGTTTACGGTAATGGAAGTATCTTCTTTTGACTTCCGTAGATGCTCCATTTTTTCTCCTTCAGCCTCCAGTACCTTCCCCATGTAATGCTGTAATGTTCGCCTTCCCTTTTGTTGCTGCAGAAACCCCATTTTTAGCAGCAGATAGAAGCCATCTCCTCCGTACTGTTTGTAACCACCCAGTGGTCATCCGCAAAGAAATGCCATCTTCCCAATCTATCACAAATTTCCAGTTTTGCGTAGAGGTTTTGGAGACCGTTAAAATTGGAGCAATTTGAATCTTCAGGTTGGTGCTTTGTATCATTAAGTAAGATTTTTTTTTTTCCCCTCCCTAATANACCAGCCCGGTGACTTACGAACGCGTGTCCTCGATGTATCTTATGACCCGTAGGTCTGTATTATAATATATAACATATTGAGAAAACCAGCCGGCCGTAAGGCGTTTCTTCCTTCCATTAGCGTTGCGTGTTTGCCAGTGTAGCTGAGATTGTGTCAGCACTTCCAGGTATTTCAGGGTTTTTTGACAGCTGCTTCTTGCTTTCTCCAGGCTAACTAGTAAGTGGAGAAATAATACGTACGTTATCATTTAACTACATCTTAAAATTAGCGATCCGGCTGGTTTTAAAACACGTCGAGGGTAGGTTAACCAAAGGTAAGTTGTCCTTCAGTGCAAAGGATTATTTCTAAGGCCTTTTCGTTTTCTTCCAGGTTTACTTCTGCAAAAGTCATATTGCAGAGGGGCTTGTCTGTTTGTAATGCTTTTAAGAGATAATGGCAGATAATCCACAGATAGAACAGGATGTGCTCTTTNAATCAGGATTACGTATGTGTCGGTTAAAATAACATTCTGTTTCTCTAGTCTCCCGCTACCTCACGCGTCGAGGGTAGGTTAACCAAAGGTAAGTTGTCCTTCAGTGCAAAGGATTATTTCTAAGGCCTTTTCGTTTTCTTCCAGGTTTACTTCTGCAAAAGTCATATTGCAGAGGGGCTTGTCTGTTTGTAATGCTTTTAAGAGATAATGGCAGATAATCCACAGATAGAACAGGATGTGCTCTTTTAGATTAATAATAATAATTTATCACTTAGTTTAAAAAAAAGTTAAAGAATATTTCCAAGAGTGAATAGACGGAAATAAAAATATTTCTAATTAAGGTACGTACGCTACTCCTAATTCATGCAAAAAGCTGATTTTAATTAGCATTCCACTTGCACCTTTTATTTGTTTATGAGAAGATGTATCCTATTTCCATTGCATTTAAAATATTTCCTTTTGCAGCAGCAGTACATTTATTAATCTTAACCACTTTTTACAGTTTGGTTGCTGATGTTGTGGTGTTCAACTCTGCTTTTAATATGGAATCGTTTCTTACATCCATTGGAACATTTATGAAGCTGATTCCTGACCACAGACCTAAGGATTTGGAAAAAATAATCAGACCGAAGTGCCAAGTTCTTTATTTTCCGGTCAGGTTTCCTGATGTGAGCAGGTCAGTACATTTTCCACGTCATAAATTGCCTCCAGCCTGTCAAAACCCTCTACTTATGGTGACGTTCTAACTAATCAGCTAAAGCATCGCTAATGGAAGAGTTTGATAATATGCAAAATCCCCTAATTGACAAACGTATCTCAATAATCAGAGGCTATTCAGGCAGCGTCTGATCTGCCGAGCCTGTCCTTAGTGCGCGTCGTGCAAACTTGCATCGTTCAGGATGAGCGATTTCCCACTTGTTTTAGTGATTTCCCGCTTGTTTCGGTCTTTAAGGAGTTGCCTGCTCCTCAGCTCTGTATATATTTGTGCAGGGGAGGTCAAGGAGGAGAAAGAAATGCTAGGGAACAGTAAAAGCGATAAGCCTGTAGTCAAGAAGCTATATTTCCCTCGGTGCGTTGCAGTGGGATTTTATTCCCTCCTCCCTCCCCTACCTCTTCTTTTATTGCTTTTCCAGGTAGGCGAAAAGCATCCGGGTAGCAGGGAGCAGACTTGCAGATGTTGGCATTAGCTGCAGCGGCAGTTGCTCTTCAGTCTTCCTTGGTTACTCTGAAGGACGTTTTTTATTACCCTCGTTTCAGAGCCTGTCTTGAAATCAGCGGTGGGTTATGTGGCTCAAAGGGAACATTCGCTAGATCCTTTTCACTTTTGATTAAACCTGGAACAATTGTTTTTCCTGTTATAAGGGACTCTCCTCCCACCGAACAGGAACTTTGCTTCAATGGGACCGGTACTAAATAGAGTATGATTCTGCAATTTCATTATACTCTTAAAACCAACACGATGCCGGGTACCTTTTTTTTTTTTTTTTTTTT
>VZSC01009101.1:497636-545136 GCA_013398225.1 Steatornis caripensis
ACGCTGGATCCTGAACTCCACCATCTCGTGGTCACTGCAGCCAAGGCTGCCCCCAACCTTCACATCGCCAACCAGTCCTTCTCTGTTTGTTAGTATCAGGTCCAGGGTCGCTCCTCTCCTCGTTGGCTCCTCCACCACCTGCGTTAAAAAGTTATCACCAATGCTCTGCAGGAACCTTCTGGACTGTACATGCGTAGCTGGAAAATAATGGTACAGGAAGAAAATCCCCTTTCTACTGGTGTCGTCTTTGGTACTTGCATCTCTGTATCCCAGAAGATGCCCTGGAACACCTCTGGAAGGTCTTGTTCATACTGTGCACAAATTCTCTTGGTCCTCTTGCGTCCATACTGTCTGTGGCAGTTGGCAAAACGGGGTCGGGTTAGGTACTCCATGGAATTCACTTCAATGAAAACAGTAATACAGATTTTTGGTTATTATTACTGTTCCTCTGACTGTAGTATATATTTATGATTATCACAGTGTAGTAGAAAGGGAAGATAGTTTTTATAAGCAAGGATGAAGCAACATTCCTAAGAGCTCAAAATGTGCATTGGACTGAGGTGGAATAATATAAAAGAAACCTGAGAGGATGAGAATTACAGCAGAAAATAAAAATAGCTTCTTTTAAGTGGAACTTGTTAGCAAGTATCTTGTACTATCTGCTTTACACATTTTGTAGTAGAATTAAAGATTTTAGACTGTTGTTTCTTCATTTCCTTTCATAACTTAGTACAGTTAACAGGACGTTTTCAACCATTTGAGTTTATATTTTTTTCGTTATAGCGTAAGAGAGACAGTATTTGCCAATTTAGAGAGTACATTAGGGCCAGTCAAGGGAGTTCCTGACTAAAGCAGTTGTTTTTAAAAGACGCTGACAGTGTCTCTTGTACAGAAACGTGACCGTCACGTGTGGAGGAGCCTGTTTTGGAGAAGAAAAAAATAATTGCATCACTTGGACCAGGCTTGCAGGGCTGAACTTTAGACCTCTGTTTAGATAAATAAGAGGCTGTCCCTTCCTCTGTAATCTTAGCACTATACAATAGTTTTGCTGTGCTGGAAAAATACGGACGTGAACAAGGAGGGAGAGACTTGAATCCACAAGAGCCCAAAGCTATAGACAGGCACCGGGGACGTGTCTACGTTGCACGGAGCGATGCTCGGCAGTGGTACCCAAGTGAGCTCTAGTGAACTGTCTTGCCCATGGGAAGCAGTATACCTTTAGAAGAGCAGATTTTGGCTAATTAGCCTTCCAGTGAAATAGCATATATTAGCTTAGGTGGAGTACTATGCTAATGATAGTGATTCTGGTGCTGAGGCTAGCTACTGCCTTTGGTGGCGGCTCAGGCATCTCCGTGGTGTGCCGTGCTCTCTCTGGCAGGCATAACCTCCCTGCCACCGTGGTTTATGGGTAGTTAGCATAATTAGAAGATGCCAGTAGACTGCTCCTACCTTGGGGCTTGCCGCTGAAGAACTGGGTGATGGAAATTACTCCCCCGAATGTCTTTGTTCCTCACTCGAGGCAAGCAGGTTTTGAGGGTTGGTGTTGGCACGCTAGGGCAGTTAGGCAACAAGCGCGAGGGATGCTCCCAAGATCTGGGACACAGCACCTGTTGGGAGGAGAGTGCAGTACTGGTTTTAGAAGGGTTATAAAATGGAGTCTTTCAGTTCTGGAGCCTTTGGCTGCCATCAGTTACCTTCTGCATCTCTGGGGTGAGTGCTAAGCACAGATACAGCGAGGAGGGATTGGATGGTTGAATGAAGGGTGCCTCAAGCACCCGTGTTCAATGGTGCTTTCTTACTTGGTGCTTCCTCCGCACGTCCATCGTAGGCTGTCGGGGAGGATGGAGGATGGTGCAGGAGTTTCCGTTCTCTCTCTGGATCGTGGGGGAGTAGCCGTTGCCCCAGCCTGGTCTTCCTGGCAGAACACTCTGGGTTTATCCCCAAAGTATTTATCCCCAAAATATTTATCCCCAGAACTCTCCAGCAGCAGCAGAGTGAGAGTGCGTTCCTAGAGGAGGGCCTGGCTGAACAGTCCGCTGGGATGTATTCGTTTTGCAAAACTTCCTAAAAACTAATTTGTTTTTATCTGTTTAGGGACAAAAATAGTTTTACCGACTCTCTTCTATCTGTTGTATAGGTATTCCACTAAACGCTATCACAATAACCGTTTAGACTCACAATAGCTCACAAGGATACTTAAGCAGAATTCTCTGTGCAACCTAGTTTTTTATTATGTTGGGTACTGCTCATGTTGCATACAACGCATTCCCATAAAACTTGCATTTTGTATTTACAGAGAAATTTCTCTGGAGAGTTAAGGTCTTGTAAAACATTCTTGTTCTACAGCATGAACGAATTATTATACTCTGGGGCATTAAAAGTGAAGTGTACTGAAGAAAAGAATTTTTTCATTAAAATGCAGTTTATATTGATAAAACAGATTACTAGCATTTGATGAAATGTGAAACTTGGATCTACCCATATCGCTAAATCGCCAGTAGGTTTATTTTGGCAAGAAGAATAGTATGTAATGTATATCAGGACCAATCGTTATACGGTACCTGTTAGTTTTGTATTAGATTAAATTGTCTTTCACTAAAGTACTTGAAAAAACCCTACTATATCTGTATCTTGAAGTAGCAGAATGTGGTAACCAAGAATATTAGAAAATAAAAGCTGTCGTGTTATCAGCTTTGGCACAGTCATTTATCAATCAGTATTTTAAACATTGACAAGTGGTAATTTAATAGGGAATGACCCTGTTGGCAGGAAGTTCTAATGACAGATGATGCAAACTCATTTATCACTATGGGGCTGTGCTGGCTTCTTACCTTTCTCAGTATCACAGCTCATATTTTCCAAGTCTGGGATGTGAGAAGCCACAAAGGGCAAAACCTGTGGCACCGAGCCTGTAACCACTCCCATCTAATCTGATTAACCCCTTAGCTGCAAATTTCTCTGCGGTGTAGCTGGTAAGATCTAAAACTTCTCATACTGGTTTAAACACCATTTGATTTTTAAGTAGGATTTGCCGTAGTACTTGTAAACACTTTCCCATAGTCAGTTTTTTATTTAGAAATGTTCAAGTTGCGTCGCTTTGAATACGAAGCTGACGCACGCTGGTACTTGGCTTTCAAAACCAAACCACATTCTAATAATTAATAGCACATTTCATTAGCAGGCATTAAAAATACTACATGCGGTGCCCTATACAATGGGCAGCGATGATTATCGTTGCTACTCGAAGGCAATGGATGCATTCAGAGGTTTAATTGATTCGTGCATATTCATGTGGGAAGTCAGTGGCGGAGTCACGACTGGGCTGGATTATTATGCACTCCCATGCATAATGATGTCTCTGCAACTTGCGAAGAGAATAGTCTACCTCGCTTTAATAAGTGTGGGCATTTGAAGTTGAGGCATGTCATGGGAGAGGAGATGGAAGTGGCACCTTCATCAGGAGCTGGTATGGATGGCGCTCTTAATTCTTCTGTAATACAGTAATTCAGCTATACTTACTCAGAATAAAAACAATAATGTATTTTTACCTTAATTTCCACAACAGCGAAAGTTTTCGTCGGTCTGATAGGATTTTATGTTACCGTTTTTTAAAGGATAATCGGTGCAAGCCCTGCTTTGGGCTTTCTCTGCCTTCCTACCTCAGTTCTCCGTCTCTTCTTCCTCTTTTCCTTTCACAACAGAGCCTTTCTCCTCAAGGCTGGGATCAGGTTAAATATCATCCCCGTACAGAATGATTCAGACGTGAAATAATTTCAGAGTTTGCATCAGATTGTTATAATAAGAATCAGTGCTTAATTATTTGCTTAAAAGCGTCATGGCAGACTTAAAGCAGTTTGGGTTTTTTTCCCCCCGCCTTCTATTCAAAGTGGAAGAAGGCTATTGATTAGTGGTAGGAGCCTACAAAGTGCTAAACACCCTCATTTTCACCGCGGTCGCTGGGAGCTGAGGGCGCCTGGCGCTCGGCGTGAGTACAGTGTTAGCGCGGGTGGAGAGCGGTGGCACACAAAACTACACGCTGGATATCGAGTGATGTGGCTGCGTCCGGTTCGGTCCCGATCCATGCGAAGGTACAGGCTTAAATCTTTCGCGTGTGTGAAAGACGGTTTTTATAGGCAGGGCTGTCCCTTCTGAATGTGGCATTTCAAAATACTGCGCTTCAGCGTTTGAAAAATTCCGTATTTTTTATTACGAAATTCATGAATATTACATGTGGAGGTGGATTTTTTGTTTTTCTTTAAAGTGATTTCATGCTTACGGAATTGTAACAGAGAGGGAAGCAGTCATGTTGAGCATATTATTGCTTAGTTGCTACATGAGACAGTGACAGAACCTTATTGCTTAAATATTCTGGGCATTCATTCTTGTAACAAAATGGAAAAGAAAGTAGGTGATGTCCTAAAAATTGCAGAAAAGATAAGGAATAGGAAGGGATGTCAGAATTCTTAGAGATTCTTCATGGAGAATACAAAATATTTTCAGAAATCATTTTTAGGAGAATGAAGTAATCTCTGTGTTACCGGTCATGGGAGAATGGCAATACCTTTACACAAAGCCGTGCTTCATCTTGAGCGCAGTATTAGTTTGGGGGGAGAAAAAAGCCCAAAACAACCAAAATCCGAAAAAGAAGCCGTGCCTTTTAAAAGAGTGGTGGAGTAGATATCCTTGCAAATTGTTTTTAAGTACAAAACTAAAACTTTTAAGTGGATTGGGTCTGCTTCGAGCACTGCTGTGTGCTGGATTGCAGGCAACCAATTCAAGTTGAAGTCAGAGGTACCGTTAGATGGAACTGTCAGTGGAGAAGATGCCAAGATGTTCTGTAGGAATTTCGGAAAATAAAGCACGAGAGAACAAAATTGCACGATGGAATACATAAAATCCCGCTTTTAAGTTTGAAGAGGATCCTTGAAACTTATCTCTCCAGTCCTATGGAGATGACCTTTGTGTAATGTGTAATAACAATTTAATACAGATGTTTTATTTATACATAACCAAATGGGATGAAGTTAAATGATTCTAAATTTTACCAAATCACATACAATTTCTTTGTTGTGCAAGGAGTATTTTAGTCTGTTTAGGTTTTTTCTTTTTTTTTTTTGTGCTTTTGCATTTGCAACTAGGAATATTTAATATTTTATATTTTGGACATTCCCCCTGCTTGGTTGTGGCTCCCAGATGAAATAATCCTCCTCTTCTTCCCTTTAAATAATTCAAATAGCATACATTTAAAAATACGAAAAACCCAACGTAAATGTACCAGAAGTGCTTTTAAGGTAGGAGGCTGTTCAGCTTTACTGCTGAAAAGATACGCGTCTAAATAGTAACGAGGGTTCATCAGAGTTTCGAGCTTATGAGCACCGAGTAGTAGGGATGGTAGTTGTAGAGCTGTGGGAGATCCACGTCCGGTAACGCTTCCCCAGCTTCTTTTCCTCAGGTACGTAGGAGAAAAGATCTTTGCATTGTATTGCCTTTTTTAGTGATGGGGCATTTTGTGTAATGAGAAGTCCGTGTTCCCAACAAAGAGGGTTTGGCTACTGCATGACAAGGTTTTGCTATGTTCAGTCTGTTTTTCAGGCAATGTTCGAGGCACTAACAGTAGCCGGGAAGGAGAATTGGATATTACGTTCAATCAGCCAATCTGTGATTAATTTTAGAGTGGCTTCCTCATAGAATGGTGCCGTTTTCTGATGAGATGACTGCTAAGGAGCACTTGGGTCACGCTTGCAAAAAAGTGAAGACTTTGTCCGTCTTTGGCCTACCTTACGTATTTCCGGCCTACCTTCGATATTTCCTGCCTCCCTTGCAACCTTGGGGCTCACCAGCAGACCACGTTGTCTCTGTTAGTGCCCAACTAGCCGTGGTACTAATTGTCTGTAGTGTCTCACTGTCGTGCCAGAGCCCTCATCTTTCCACTTGTCCTCACTTACCAACTCTTGGTCTGGAAACCACAAGTGTCTTAGTGCTGGTTCTGCACCAGTTGAAGAGACTTTGGGTATGTTCTGCCCTCCCTGCCAGAATACTCATCATGGATGCTCTTTGAATGGGGTTCTGTGTCTTCATTTCCATGACCTTACCTCTTAAAAAACCCCCTAGAACTATTCACAGCCGTGTTCTCCTTTAAACCCTCTAAGCATTTTTCACCTCCAGCTGCTGGCTCTCGTAGATGTTAAATAGAGAAGCAAGCAGATCTTCCTCCCCTTGGTCGTTTTCGTGGGCTAAATGGTGGGCCGGTCTATGGGGCTATGCAGGTAAATACGGAATGTAAAGAATACTCAGCGTGCAGACCACTTGCTGCTGGAGATGCACCAAGCAGCAGTATAGCTTCACCCTACTAAATAAAAAAAAAAAAACCTGTGTGATTCTCATAGGCAACAGAAAAGATATTTTTTTAAAGATACAGATCGGTGTATGTCTGTGTAAAGCACTGAAAAATCGTATGTTGTTTGGCCACCCATGTTCTAGAAAGATTAATTTAAGCTGAGACAGGTACAGAGAATTGCTGCTAGGATGATTAGGAGAATCTGTATTATGAGAGCAGATTAAAAGAGTATGGTTCGCTTGTCCTGGCAAAATACAGGTTGAGAAGGGGATATATGTTAATCTTCATAAATACAGTCAGAGGATAAATGGCATGAAAGAGGAGGAATTATTTAAGTTCCAGGATAATCCTTACAACATCCACGAGGTATAAATTGGTCATTATTAAATGACTCCGACTGGTGATGAAAAAAGGGTGTGTAGGGAGGCTGTTTGGTTTGGGGTTTGGTTTTTTGTTCTTGTTTTTCTGAGCAGCATGTAGTTTTGAAATCACTGTTGAAAGACTATTGAAATGTAAGAGGAATTTGATGAATTCGTAGAATGGTTGGTTAAACAATATAGGAGCAGTGCCAGGCAGTTGCAGATGTTTGCTATGATGATATCCCCAAAATTAAGATGAAATGAGATGGTCACATACTAACTTCAATCTTGAGACCATAGACTTGAGACTTGAACTGGTCCATGAAGCAGATAATGTATTTCTAGTATCTATAAGACACAACAGAAGACCTGTCCGTTCTGTGTACGGTGTTTGTCTTGTAATTCATTAATCCGGTGTTGTATGAATGAGCGGTGTCCTGCAAGGTATGTCTTGCTCACGTGTTCAACCTCTCACTGTATTTGGGAACAGGAGGAATTTTCATTAGCCAGGCTCGTAATGACCGTGGTGGGAAGTGAAGAAAATGAGAGGAATGTTTTTGCATCTACCTGTATACTGGGATCATCTGGACATCTTAGTGCTTTTGAAAAAAGCCACACCGTGGCTGCTGCGTTTGGTCCCTCCTCTCCTTGACGTGCTGGAGTTCTTGAGGCGTCGGTCTTGGACTTTGTTGTTTTGTGGTAGGCTGACCATCCCTCAGAAGACAACGCAAACTGAACTGGTACCGAGGGTTGACGGCCTCAGTGCTCGGGGAAAGTATTGGGTGAGAAGGGCTTCGGCGAGAACCGTCTTCAGGCAAAATGTTTTGAGTACCGTGGCTTTGTAAGCATCCTTCACAATTTTGCCTCGGTTCACTTCTGCTCACCGAAGCATTTTTTTTTTGGATAAAATTCTTCTGTTGGGCTCATTGGAGTCAGACTTAATTTATTTAAACTTTCTTATTTTGATGAGTCTCTATGGCTCTTTCATTTTCGTCCTTGGGTAGAGCCCTTTAACACTAAAATTGCCTCAATCTGCGCTAGAAGCAAATGAATCGCAGAAAGAACAACTTTTTATGCAGTAATTCCTTTCAGGGACTGAAATCTTATCTGTCCTTCATCAAACTTCATCGCAGGTCTTTTGGTTTCAGAGTTCACTTACGTTATCTGCCGTCTGATTTTGAATTACCGATCTTGAATTATGTGACTATGTATGGAGAAGAGAGGATTTGACCCTTTTTAGGTGCCTAAACTGTTTTCCTTTTGTTGCCAGTAAAAGGAGGGATGATATGTCAGAGTTTCTGGTAACCTAGTCACAAAACCCCCTAAAAAATAATAAAAATATTTAAAAATAATTTTTGAAAAGGCAATAGCAGGTAAAAAATGATCCCCCCCTTTTTTTTTCTAGCAAAGGCTTATATGATACCCATAAAGTTGTCTGGTGTTAATGACATTAAGACTGTACGGTTTTGGTTCTGAAAGCAGCTGAGCTCTTTTCCGAGGTATTCGGCGCCGAACTTGTCGGCGCATCTATACCTTAGCGCCTTATTATTCTGCGAGCGTCGCTTCATTTGGGCTAGCAATAAGTCCTGCTCAGTCATTGTGCTGCAGAGGACTGTTTAAAGCTGCAGTGTGTATTGGAGTCTGTTTGTTTGCGGCAGATGATTTGCCTAAGCTTTGATGCGCAGTCACTTTCTGACATTTGTGTATTTCAGCAGTGAACAATGTAAACTCATTTTCTGAGCACTTTGATTACTTGCACATAGCAGTGCCCATGGCATGTGACAGAGAAGAGCACTCTATCCACTAATCAGATAGATATGCTTCAAGCGTATTTACACAAAATAATGAAAACAGCTGTTAGATACCTTTAAACTTGAGTGTGTTTTGTTATTAATCTACTAGCCCGTACACATGACACTATAATTCTTCGCTCACTCAAGTTGCCTTTAATGACACAGTAATAAAACGGAGAGGGATGAAAGTAATGGAATTGTAGAATGTAATGCCTCAATTGTTCTACAGTGTCTTCCTTTTTGCCAAAATAAACCACAATTAGGTCCATATGGTGTTTTGAAGTTTTCAAGCAATGACCCTAATAAAAAGTAATGAATTTCTGACAAAAGAAAGCATGGTGCTCTTTTAAGCAGATATCTTTGCTATTGATCTAGTTATGATTGCAGACTGATATGCTAATAGAAGAAGAAAGGTTCAACGTGCCTGGTACAAGCACTTTCATTTGTGGTTTATTTTATTCTTATGAAATTCAGATTGAAAAGGTAGAAACATGTTGTAATCCATCAGTTATGACTCCCTTTCAAAAGACCTACTATAAAGAAAACAAATGGATTTTCCTGGAGAAAAAATGGAGCTTGGAAAGCATTTGTTAACTTGAAATTTCAAAAGCGCGTGTTAACTAGGAGGATGCCTTGCGGTGATGAAGATGCTTTGTTTGGGTTTATGAAATTTCGCTTGAGCACGTGATTGGCTTCAGAGGTCCAAGCTCTGTTATTTACACTTTAAACCTCTTCGTGGGGAATTGGAGTGACGTTCCTCTTCATCTGGAAAATCAAACTGTCCACGGAGCAGTTGCTAGGTAGGTACCGATAGTCAAACACAATGACTAGGGAGGACATGCAGCTTGTCCTCAGGTGTACTACGTAGCTATGGGCAGCCATTAAAAAAGTATGGTGTGTCGGTATTATTCCGGTGCAGTAATAGTGATGCCTGAAGTGTGGGTGATCAAGTTTTAATAAAGACAGGAGAAGGCAAGTTCTGGAAATGGACACCAGGCGCTGGAGAAAATAAATGTCTGGTTTGATGAACCTTCACTGTTAGTGGTTGTTGAATGAACGTTTGTCCCACATACGCAGGCCTAAATGAGTTAAAAAGCATCTGTTGGGCAGTGTATATTATTGGCATTATTTTACTCCAAGTAGTGCAGTTAATGTTGAGCAAGGCCTGTAGTCCTGCAACATGAAACTATTGAGAGCATCCTTTTGATAAGTCTGCCTTGTCTACCTTTTGGTCGCTGCTAGAAACCATCTCTGAGTGGCTCCTTAACTGGTAAATTAGGAGTCCGTTTGTTTAATGGGCTAATTTCTCTATTACCTGTTTTCGAACCATTGAGCTGCCTGTCAGACCTCCCGCTCTAGTCTCTACTGCTGCACCTTTTGGAAATTAAGATAATTTTGGCCTCAGTAACCCTTGCTGTTTTTCATTTATGTTTGCTACCTTCTCCATTGGTAATTTCTCCATCTCCTTGTGTATCACATACTTGTGTGCAGTTACTGTATTCATCTAAATGGAAAAGAGTCTCGTTCGTGGGTAAAACTTCATCCTTGACAATGGATCCGGCTTATAAGGTAAATGAATTCTTATTTACCCAACAACTTTTCTTCTTTCTGAAAATAGGTACTCTTTTCTGATTTCTCACCACCTTCTACTGGACGCCTCAATGAGGTGTGAATGATTAATTTGTTTTATTGCCATCATGTTTAATAGCAATTGACTGGTGCTTAGGAGCTGGGGCTTCTCTTCTGGAGAAGGGTTTGTGGGCTGAGGGAGAAACTAATCTCGCTTCAGATTGTAAGATTTTGATTGGCTTTGTTATTTTGAATTCTAATAAGAGGAATAGGGAAGTGAAAATCCCCACCTTCCTATCATTAAGGCGTTTGAATTCATTTTTCTTGCCTCAATTTTCAGTGTTAAAAGCTTTACGAAATAGTCTTACGCTGTGAAACGGCGTCAAATTTTAGACTGCTTTTAAATTACGTTTGAAAAGTCCATCAAGCATACGTAGCCTAGGAGGTGAATGTGTTTAAACTACGCTAGTTTCTATAGCCAGTTGTAGATGAGAAATGTTGAGCTTTTCACCCTAACTGAGCAGATTCCCCCAAGACGCTGGGTGGAGGCAACACTGGTTGGTTGGCTCCCCGTGCGCTGCCCGTGCTTTGGTGTTTGCACCGTACTCCCCTCCTATACCGTGAATAATAACAAGTACGTTGAAATGTATTTTAAACTGAAAAAGCTCGAAATAATCGTGGGAGCCTTCAAATGCTTAACCAAGTCCTGTAGCTCCTGGTTTTATTCATTAAAAGATAAGGACCTGATTCCGCAAGGTTGTATTCCCTTGAGAAGTCTAAATACCATCAGGAGATTTTAGAAATTCTGGCGTATTTTTTACACAAGTCAGCTGAAATGATTTGAGATTGCTGGGCTCTTTGAAGTTCTTGGTACACCTGCGAAGGCTTCTGTAAGTTTACCTTAGTAGCTTCTGAAATCTGAGGTTTTAACTGGCTGTGCTGTCCCACGTTTTGGCTATTAGTCCAGAAATGTGAACACTCTGGCCGCTGCTGATTGCATGTATCATTTGTTTGATAAAAGTGCTCAGTTACTAATACTTATGCATTCTTTCACTTACATTGTCATAGCACCTGGGGCATCCTCTGGCTGTCTGACACGTGCAAATAATGCAGTCAGTATCATGAAACATCAGCACCCCACAAAAAAAATAATACAAGGTTTCTGATGTTTAATGTAACTGTGCTCGAGTACTTATGGGCAGTTACATAGGTGACTAACCACAGTCATGCGGACTTTCTAAGTCTACGTGTATGCTTGCAAGACAGAGCTGTTATTCGTGGGCCAAATTATTGCATTTACAGATCTCTTGTGAAATCGGGTCTTGACAAAGGGAACGCGGTTTTTAATCCTTCATGCAAACCCCAGAAGTTATCTATTCTGAATCTGCTGAGATGTTAGATACGTACCGTGACTTTTATTTAATTTCTTGGGTTTTTAATACACTCAAGCTCCTTTAAGAACAACGTCCGTCACCGTGTAATGATCAGAGGTGGTGATTTCTAGCAGTAGGTTGAGGAGACAAGTTTAAGAAAACATTTATTGTACTGTGTTTTTGAAACACAAGCTAGCTGTAGAGGTTACATTCAAAATAGCAGGAACTAGTACGGCAGCATTTTAGTAAATTGGGATATAAACAAACATCTGTTGCAGGAATGTAGAAATGACATCATAAAGAATGTATGCAAAAAGTTAATTGAAAAAGAATGATGCAGAATTGCAGCATGACTTTAAGTCTAAATTGATTTTTGCCTTCAGAGTGAAAGTGGGATTTTTGTGCAGCGTTCCAATACTATAAAGTATTTAAAATGTAATGTCCTATTAATGTACCTAAAATGTAGACTCTGGGTCACCCAATAAGAATAGTAGTTACAGTAATACAGTATATGTAATATGCAATTATCTTGACAATAGTTTTATTTTTTCAACAATTTTGTCATAAAAGAGCAGTAAGATACAATGAATTTGATTCATTTTGTGTGTGTGAATCATTTAATAGGCCATTACATCTACTATATTAGACTCCATTCTCCTTTCAGAGCTTTTCATTATAAGGCTGTCTTTAATGGAAAGAAGTTTAACCTTCCCTCCCAGATAGATTGAACCCCATAACAGTGTAAACATTCTCATTATAAAATAAAATCCCCTTCCCCAAGGGCAGCGCTATAATTATGTTGCAGAGCGTTGTACAAATGTTTCTCTTAAAAAACGTTGTCTCGTTCTTGTCCTCAAGTTTTTATCATTTTCATTTATGAAGAGAATCAATAATACTTTTAAATTGTAATTTAATAAAATAAATATGATCTGATTATTTTTTAATTTTTTGAAGTTATTTTAATCAAGTTTGAGAAGAAGTCATCAGTAAAATTGCTGTTGATTTATAAATAGGATAATTAGAGGCTTTCCTCCTAAGTACTGTTCACTGGCATTGTGGCTGGTTTTATTGCCTAGTCAAACCTCTTCATTCAATTTTAAAATTGCCTTTTGAATGAACTGCGCTATGAGCTTGCCAAATAGTGTCACCATTAATACTTTACCTCCTCTATTTCATTGTCCAGTCTGTAAATGCACAATAAATTGTTTGATACGGAGGTCAATGAGGTTGTACTAGTTTTTAAGTGAATTACGGCCAAACGTTTCGGATTATGTCACACTCTTGCTGCAGCGCTGTGCTTAAAGGGTGGTGGTGATACGGTATGTGGTAGACCGTTGGGTAGGCTTGCTCCAGGACTAGACAGAAATGAAGAAGGGCGGGTTCTCCACTGACCTTCATGGAGAGAATAGGTGAAAAAAGTGCACCTCATTAATTCAAATTGCAATTCTGGAGCGTGTCCCTCGGTCTAGTTGAGAAAACTCTCGGTAGCAGGTACGCACCACGTGCCCCACGAAGATGGGTTAGGATGAGGGTGTTTGCAAGCACGAGAGTATTTCACTGCTTTGGCTTGCGAAACGCTGCAGTAGCAATCCTGGAAAGTCCTAAAGCTTCTCCTACCAGCGTGCTGGGTAACGACGTCTCCTGAGGTATTTGGTGGGCGTAGGGTTTCTCCGTGTGTGTAACTGGTTTTGGAGAACCGTGCTGCGTCGGTGCCGTCGTTGCAGCAGTTTCCCGTACCAGCGCGTCGCCCTCACCCAACGCTCTGTGCTTGCAGCGCTCCTTCGCGGACGAGGCTGTGGCTTCCGTCCAGGCGCGCCTCCCCGCCGCGCGCGGCGCGAGGGCGGGTTTGAAATAGAAACGTAAAAGGCGAAAGTAAGAAACTTTGTGCCTGTTGAGTCTAAAAGAAAGTCTGTTTGTGTGTGTCTCTCCCTTTGTAACAGAAGGAATGTTTCTTATGTTTCTGTCTTCAGACAGTTGGCACACATTTCATCTCAGCAGCTGCTTTCTCTTAAAGTGCAGTAGAGTGTAGGACTGTAGTGACACTAGCATTAATACTTCACATTCTGCTATCATATGCTGTCACTGTGAAATATGGATCTAGGTTACATGTGTTTGCAGACTTTGTACTGCTGAATTATGAAAGCTGACTCCGTTGGAGGATTGTGTTGTATTCGGAGACTGTGAACTGAACAATAAGCGAATGCAGGCAGAGACTTGCAGTCATAAGCAGTATCCTCCTTTCTGGCCTAATTGAGACAATAGCTTTAAAATGTAGAATTGCCAAATAAAACTTCATTGTTGACTTAGGTAAATATACTTAGCGGGCCTCTAAATATGTCTCTTGTGGGCACCTTTTAGTTGTTACCCTCAACGTTGTTGAAGTATTATTTTTTAAATCGCGTTCTTCTGAATGGCCTGAATTACTGCAGACGGATAAAATTTATTGCAAAGAGTAAAAGTACTCCCGCTGCGTGACAGAGTAAATTGTCGGGAACAATTAGTTGTTTTGTTATCAAGAATTAATGTGTACCCATAAATATAACTCTGCAATTTTTCGATACGTCTGGATGGCTCTAAGACGGGGGAGGAGCTGCGCTTTCCTTGTTTCTAAAGGTGTGAAGTTACTGCAGGTGTCAATACCAGCTAAAACGTCGGGGATCGTAGGGTTTGCGCTGTAATGCGTGGTACCCGTGCGTCGCACGCGGGCGCGCAGGCGATCCGGTCCTGGCCCTGCTGAAATCACCTGGGGCTGTGTCAGCGTGTCGCTCGGGGGCTGCGGCAGCGGGAAACTAAAGGGTAAGCGAAGCTGCCGAGAAGGAGAGTTGGAAAATATTTTGAAATGAATGCTCAGCATCAGGACATACTGGGGTATCTGCAAGCAGATCTTACTACTGGCTTGCATACGCAATTTTGCGCTGAAGATATTAATCCGTGTATTGGTTAAAGTCAGATTTGCTTGGTGCCTGAAATTCTGCCGGTAAATGGTTTTATTTCTTAAAATAGCAGTCTTCAGGTATCCATAATTCCAGCGACGGCGCCGATGGCATGACTATACGCTGACAATTAAACTTGAAGTTGATTTTCTGTGTGCAACCAGTGCGAGTCGGGAAGCAAGCCTAGGTGTGGAAAGCTGGCATCCAATGTAACACCCTCCATTCGTTTTAATTTTTTGCCTTTGAGTATCAGTGGGTATAAAAGGATGGAAGGAATAAAGAAAACGCACATTTTGGTTGTGTTAGGTTACGTTGCTGATAAATGGCCTTTAAACCACACCTCTGTAGGAGCTTCCAAGTGGCAGAAAACCCTGGCAGAAAATAATCAGCATCCTTACCATGAGTGGTCTAATGCTCAGAATAATGTTAGAATTGCTGTGGACGGTGTGAAGGAAACGTTTGGTCTTACTCGACTTGTCTGTGTGTTTCAGCGCTTAGCACGCGTGGGGTTTGTGTCATATCCATACGGAATTTTATGTGAAGTGGTTGCTGTCATGGCTCTTCCCGTGCTAATTTTGATGTTTCTTTTGTATCTGATGCTTAAGTGGGAAGGTGGGGTTGTATCCTCTGTAGCAGTGCTGTTCCTGTGCATCAGGGCTTCCCATAACCACCTTTCCTATTGCCATCTCGTTCCCTGACTTCCTTTAAATTGCATCCGGGTTCATGTTAAGTTTAAAGACGCTCGTCAAGAGTTGTCCTAGGCTAGCAACCACGCACTTCTAACTTTGCGCTCCAGCAGCACGCCGTTCAGTTGATCGTAAAGAGGTAAAATACATAAACTATTTTAACAACAGAGTTTAACCTGCTAATGAATCCCGCAGGAGGTAATATCTGCATGCTCTCTTAGAGTCCTAGCTATGTGCGTAATAAATCAACATGGTGCTTTTTAGGTGCTCGTTCATTTTCTGTGCAGCAAGCAGCTGTACCATCAGTCTTCTCTTCTTTGCCTGTCTTCTCATAGCCGTCGAGTTTTTTATTCTGGGCCACAATATGTAGAAACTTTGCCGTCGTGAGGTTTATTTTTTAATACAGAGAAAATAAAATGCTAATAAATTTCAAGTTTTCAGTCATCTGTATCTCCTTTTCTGTCAAAGTCAAGATCATTCTCTTGATCTTGACTGATCTGTGGCCTTTTCTTGCCCAAAAGGATGGGTTTAATGTGTTCATGTTCTCATAAACCAAGACCATTTTGTAGTTCATTGCTTTTTTTTAATCTTTGTAAAATATTCTTGTATTTGTCAAAGTATTCCTGTGGCATGCAACAGTAGAAACACCAGCAGAAACAGGATGAACAACGTCGTTTTTTCTGAAGTTTTTGGAATATCTTTAAATATATAGAATAGGGTGTAAATCTACTACTGAATATGTAGAAAATTGATCTGGGGTGGAGTATTGCACTGGTTGGAAGGCAGAGTTGATGTACTCCATCTCTAATTGATGTGCTCTAATAATGTTTTATAACACCGATCATAGCAGCATTTACCAATAAAACAAATTGTCACTTTTCTGTGGGGGCCATTTACAACAAAGCTAGTATAGCTTGCCAGCGTGCAAGAGAAAGACCCTTTACACCTAAGTTAGATTAGTTATCGGAGCTTTTCAGTGGGGAGCAGTTCCTTTTGTTTTAATACACTTAAGCTATGTAGTTGTGTACATTTTATAGTATTAACTGGAGAAACCGTAAACGCACTGTGACAACCTCCAACACTTCCCTTGCATCTACGGACTGGTTAGCTCTTCCTCTAACAGAGTTTATGTTGTAATCTATGTCTGTAGTCACCGGCCTTACAACAGGACAGCACCGAGGACACAGAGATGCTGCAGATTATACAGAGTTCCGGCTGAGGATGGAGAGAAGCAGCGATAGCAAAGGGTAACATGAAGGGATGAGTGAGGAATTGAGATTGAAGTCTCCGGAACTGTGAACTCAGAGCTGCCTACATGCTGGCGTGTGCTACAAATGTACCAGGAGGCAGCAGTATGGAGTTGGGATGTAGGAAACAAGAGCTTGCCTTGTGCTGTAAACCAAGAGGGCCATTTGAACGTGACCGTGTAAAGATACGGTTGTGGATTTTTGTGCCTCCGAGATATTCTAGCAGTTTAAGATTTACGTCGCTGCTGTCTGCTTTCTGTTCCTGAGCCCTCACAGGGTGATGGACCTTCCGTGTGTGACTGGGAGGCGCTGGTCTTCATTAAGCCTTGTAAATGCAAAGACCCTCGGTACCTTTTATCATCCATAAGATCGTCAGAGCTAATCTCGCATGCAGTTGTTCAGAGATTACCGTGTAATGCCCCAGAGACATGATGAACAAAGTTCTCAAGCCCCAAAGAACTGAACTATGAAGCCAAATTTCCGAATAGATTAAAAGTATTTGTTGTCGGCTGATTTGCCGTGAAAGGCTGAACAGAAATCCTTTACACGTGTGTGCCCATGCATGCATACGTGCGCGCACTTGCACGCACTTGGGCGTTTAGGAACCCAGTGTGCTTAGTTGTTTTATATATTAATAATAAAGATTTTAACGTTTCAAGCAGGACCTGTTTCTGGAGCAGTCTAAGCCGAAGATTGAATTTCCGAGACACTCATAGAGTTTATTGTGGCCTTTCCCCCCTCGTTAAGATCGCATTGTTGTGGGAGAAGGTCCAAAATGATCTCAAATGCATAGACTTTTGAGATAATTCAAAAGAATCGATCCATATTGTCTGAGTCAGTACCATAGTCAATTATTTAGGGAGGTTTATCGGTAAAGTGTATAAAAAAAAAAAAAAGGGAATCTCTCCATTACTTCCCCATTGCCCCTCTGTTACACCAGTTCACAAATGTCCTGGTTTGAGCAGCAACGTATGTGGCATTTTCTGTCTTCAAATGGCACGGCTTCAAACCGGTGGCATTCGCAACGTGAGTCGGAATCGCGTTTTCTCATTTAAAGCCAGCAGGATGTCCCTTCATGCCTGCCTTTTAATTAGATGATATTCTGATCACCATTCCCATTCACTAATGATCAATACTCTCGTTTCAAGGCGTAGATGTGTTTAGTCTTCAGATAAACATTCGTGTTACGGGCACTGCTGTGTCCAGCAAGGATTTATTTTTTTAACTTTTTAAAATACAACCAGAAAACGTGACAATTATAATGCAGACCTAAAGGTCCTTTCCAGCACAACTGCGGTAAGTACGTGAAGCATATGAAAGTGTTTTAAACTACGATGTGGATTCTTCAAGTCTGAAAAATAAGCATCTGATTCTGATAGAGACTCCGTTTTATTGATGAAGCCGAACAACCGCGTAGATGCCTACTTTGTGAATTGCCTTAGTTTGGGTAGCAAGTATGCCATAAATCTTGTAACAAAAATAACGGTATAATACTGAGCTGAATACGGAGATTTTTCTGTCTCGTTTGTTACACAGCTCGGGGAACTTTCTTTCCTTACGACTGTAATCCGTTCCCTGTAACGCAGCCTGGCGCAGAAGGCATAGGGATCAACGTTTCGAAACGGTTTGTTTGATCTCTATGCCTAATGGTTTGTGGACCCAGATCTTCAGCCGGCTTAAAGGGTTGTGGTTCCGTGGAAGTCAGTTATAGCAATTTACATCATCTGAGAATCCTATTTCTTCTTCCAGCCCTATAGACTTGATCGAACAGTATCCATAGACCTAAAAATTGCAAATTTATGTCTCAATTTTTGCGATGCCGTGTGCTGATGTCATCAATATCAATCAAGGGCAACTTTTTTCCCCCAGTAATTTGAAAGAAAAACTAATGAATGACAGGCGTACGGGATAGTTTCTGAAGTAATTTTGAAACTTAACTTTGGCGAATGGCAAGTAGGACAAATGTGTAGTTATTATCTATTTAATTAAATGGTTCATAAGAGCCAAAGTGGTTTAAATACATCATAAAATACAGGAGGTCAGAAACTTAAGAAACCCAGTAATTTAAATCAGTGTTAAATAATAGGTAAACGAAGGACTTTTAAGGCACTCGGTCAAAACTTACAGGAAGATTGTGTCTCAAACGTGAGAGACGACTTGAAAAAAAGCCAGCAAAAGAAAAAAATTTTTTTTTTTTTCCCCAGAAGTTCTGTGATTTCTCTTGCCCTGTGATGCACAAAGGAAACTTGGAAAGTAGTTCTTTGGTTTTGTGATACTTGTTGATATTTTCTAGGCTTTTTGAATCTTAAAGATTATGAAATGTTTGGGCTGTTCCCACCCGGACACCCACACAGAAGACCAGCGTGTGTTCAAGCATGTTCATTTTCGTCTCTTACGCTATACTATAGAGGGTTATTGAGACAGAGAGGAAGATCTTTCATCTGACTTGTTCTGATTAGTTAATAAACTAAGAGCAATGAAAACCCCACCCGAAGAGCGGTTTTGCGCTCAGTTGCTCTGTTTTCACATTCTTTTTCCTTGCGATGATGTGATCATTTCACTCCAGGTCTCCAGTCAGCATGCGGTCTCCTAGGACAGACAAGACCTGAATTTCTAATGTGAAGAAGCATGATACAAGCATGCTATACATTATAGAAAAGGGGAGGGGAGGGGATGACCCTTGGGGGATTTTTAGTTTTCCATGCACCTTTAACTTTTAAAAGAAAACTTTGACCATTTTCAGAGTTTTAAATGTAAGCTCTGTGGAGGTGTTGCTTTTAGATATTTTTATTATTTTCTTTTCTTCGTAGCATTCCAAATTGTGTTCCTGAAGGAGGTCCTGCTGCATTTCTTTTGATTTTCGTATACACTGGCGTGTGATTTTACGCCTGGAACTGCATTTGGAAATGGAATCCCACTCTGTTCTTGTACGGGAATGGTGTCTGAGGTTTTAAATCTGTACGTAAGCTGCTGTCTGCATCATCACACGAACAACGTTTCATAATTGAGTGTATCAAAAACGGTTATAGAAAATTTCAGTGGTTAAATACTCAGAGAATGGTCAAGAATAATGGCTTATTTACAGAGCCATTTTAAATCAGTGAAAACGATGAGAGGAACAGCTAGAGAGAAATGTATTCTTGAATACACACGAAAAAGTTGTTTTGCAATGGTCTAGGTTTGAAACTTAAAAGAAGCTCACGTCTCTTCAGAGAGATTAAGTTTCAACATGTGTCGGCAGTGCTGTTGTATTAGTGCAGTCGGTTATGACAAATTTATCCTGTGATGGTACGTAATACGGGCAATCACCTTTTGTCTCCTGCTGCAAAATAAGCTACAGCCGAAGCACCAGCAACTCTGTGAACTCTGCTGGCATATTTGATACCTTTATGTTTGATTGCAGACTCCAAGAATAGATGGAGGTATGTCTGGCAGCACCAATGGGTAACCTTCCTGCACGTTCAACTGAGTGTGCGTGTTGGCGGCTCTGCTACTCTTACTTTCCTGTACTTAAGTACATGGCAAAGGTCTCATTCATTCTGCTCCACAAGGATCAGCCAAGAGTGTGAACGCACGGTCTTCAGACACCATGAAAGCCTTGCAGGGGTCAACGCTCTCTCTGCTGTCAAAAGAAAGCTTGAGGACGTGGCTATGTGGACACATCCGTGATCATGATGCTGATTTTCATCCAGACAGGACAAGCAATATGCAGTTGATTTGAGAAACAGCTCTTCCCAAGCCAGAGCGCCACGCAGCTGTGTGGTGAGGTGGTCACCGCAGCAGGACACGGTCATTGGGCGTTTTGCCCTTTGGCTCAGCCCCGGCTCGGTGGTCCCCGTGTTCACCGCTTCAGGAGCGCAGGGCTGTGATTGAAGTTATGGACATACAGGTAAATATTGTGGCATGCAGAGGCTGACAGTTTTTCTGGGTGCAGCTCCTTCCCTTGCGGTCTTCACCGTTGCACCTTCTATTGGCTCTCCACCAAAACCTGGCCACGTTCTTTGTTGGAACCAGCTCCAGCTGCATCGCAGGCTGTGTCTGCTGTCCCGTCCTCTTGTTTCTGCCACTCTTCTCTTTGGAAATCAGTGTGCTTTTCAAAGAGGAAAAATGTTTTCAGACAGGAAAAAAATGATGGAAACTAGACACGGGTCATTCGTGGTGGAGAGGTGTTGAAGGTGGAACAGGCTATCGCAGGTGTTTGACTACCTCTAGTTCCTAACTCAAATTCTTGTGCTTTTTGGAGAAAGCGGCTCTGCCTTGAGAGTCCAGTTCAGGAGAGGAGGGGCTGGGTTTTGGTTTTTAGCCAGACATCACATGCTACAAGATCTTTTTAGAACCTCTGACGGGTTAATTTTATGGTGCCTTGTTAGTCTCTGTTAAGAGACGCATAAATGCATGAGTCCGGCTTTTTACAGAAACCTAATGATAGGTACGGCTGCGTATATTCTGAGATTAGCATCGCAAATGCAAGTTTATGAGATCTGTTACTTCAAAAATATCTCACGTCCATTTTCCTTATGAAAGTGTTAAAATATTTTAAATAACTTCCAAATATTTTGTGTTCACTAGGAGACCTATGCAGTCAAGCAAGAATGTGTTTTTTAAAAGCAGCTTTAGTGAGTATAGCTGAATTTCCTATTCTCGTGTCCTCTAGTGACAATAGTAATACAGAAGCATAAAGGATTTGGAGTAAAAATATTTTAATAATACCTCATCTTAATCTTAAGAACTGTTCCGGGCGTAATCTTCAAAGAAAAAAGGGAAATTAAGCACATTTGTGACAACGACATTGAACAAAGTTTTTTGAAGTGTTTTCTGACATAAATGTTTTTTGTAGTTAATGGAGATCTAATCTATCGTGAATAAAGCTGCATGGAGAGAGAGGGGCTGGGTTGGGGTTTTATACTCGGGTATCGCAGGATGATGTGAGCTGAACGCTGTCTTTGTGCACTAAGGGCATTTCCAAATTAATTTGATGACTCCTGAGAATACGAAGCCAAGGGAAAGCTGTGCTGCTCTCCGAGCTCACAAGTTCTTCTCAAATAAGCTGGGAAGTGAAATACTACGTGTTGTATTCTTGACAGAGAAAATCAGTTGCTTCAGTCTGAGAGCGTCGTTACCCTAAGTGGAGGAATTCAGATTTGTTCCTATGAAGAGCAACAGCTAGGCTTTACGTCGGGCAAACGGGAAGGAGCACGAACCTCCGCAAGTCGGCAACAGAGGGGAGCGAAGGGGTGAAAAGTGGCTGCAAAAATGGGTGCTTCAGCGATGATTGGTGCGTATAGTGCATATCCACAGAGGAACCCTCGCTGCTATGTGAACCTTTAGCTGCAGATTTAAAAATTGGAACTTGGGGGGGAGAGAGGGTTAAAAAGGATGAATAGCTTTGCACCTTAATGGGAGAACTATTTCTGTACTAGTATCAAAGATAAACCAGTGTATTAT
This sequence comes from Steatornis caripensis, assembly GCA_013398225.1. Classification (NCBI taxonomy): domain Eukaryota; kingdom Metazoa; phylum Chordata; class Aves; order Caprimulgiformes; family Steatornithidae; genus Steatornis; species Steatornis caripensis. The sequence continues at coordinate 519,379 of VZSC01009101.1, forward strand.
GAACACTAAATGATAAAGGGTGATAATATGCCATTCTTGAGACTTCTTGGCTCTTACCTAACACATCAGAAAGTGATTGTTGAATTTTAAATAGCCATACAAATGGATGACATAGAAATTTAACTTTGCTTTGACCTTATTCTAATTCACAAGATGACTGCAAAATGACTTTGTTACATCTGAATGTATGCTGGATGCTAAATCACTCCAGAGTATAAAATCTTTGTTTTGGCATAATGTTGATGCATAAACATTTGTACCCCATACTAACCCTATAAACATCACAATCCATCAGTACAATTACAAAAAAGATTGTTTGTTTTCACACTTAAAGCAGACATGAAATAGAGTGTCCTTAACTTAATCACCACCTTGATTTACCACATTTGCATATATTTGCATATTAATTGGACTACAGATTAAAATTGGTTTTGTAATTTTAATTAAGTGTCCACAAAGGTAAATGATTAGAACTGTTTAAAATACATTCTGACATAAATAGCAGTAAAAGCTTTTGTGATGATGTTTTTGTGGAATTACATTCAGAAAGTGGCCTTTTTATGATAGTAATTTTAATCTTAAATAGAATTATACAGTCAAACAGAACTGTGGATTCATAATCATTTTTTCAAGATTCATTTAATATTTTGCTGATTTGCAGCACTTGATGAAAATGTACTGTAGGTTTAGTTGATTGCAAAATTGGGCCTGTAGAGCTGATAAACTGAGGGTTTAAACCCTCAGTCTTTATATTCGTCTTGCATATTTCAAATCTGTTATGCATACATATGTAGACAAGGGCTTTTTTTTTTTTCAAGCGAGAAATATAAGAGCTGCCAGTAATGGATGATCTATGGTTTTAAGATGTAATCACCTCCGTTGGCCATCTTCCTTCAGTCTAGATCGCGGAGCACGAGACGTTTTAAAGCCTTCTCAATCAATCAGCGCAGGTAATAGAGGAATCATTCTCGGTGTTGTCAAGGGAGAATGAGTGTTATAGGTAAAGATGTGCTGTCAGGATTGCTGCGCCGGAGTCTGTGGATGTTGATAGTCTGACCAATAATGCCTACTGGACCAAATGCTTTGTCAGACTAAACTTAATAAAACTGTAGCATGTATTTACAGTTGGAAAGGCTCTCGGAGCTGGGTTTTTAATGCACCTCTGAGTCTGCCTCTTCCTTTGTGGACCAATTCGTGCTCTCTCTGAACACTTCAAGAGTACCGGTGATGACAGATTGTTAGCCTGGATTGTAAAAGTGAGTTTTGCCTACCTCATGAATGGGTAAAAGTGGTTTTTACTGTGTTCCGTAACTTTTCGGTTGGTGAGCAGAAGGCGTTCGTTAGACGTTAGACCATCTTTTTGTTATAAATAAAATAGCCAGTTTATGTTTTACAATATTAATTTATTGCTTAACTTACAAGAGAAAATAAACTAGCTGTTGGGTTTGATTTGGGAGCAGATTTGGCAAGCATAGCTTTAAAAGAAATATTTAAATTCTGTAAAGTTAGTAGAATTCAACAGTATACCAGCTTTACTTACTTTGAAGAAAAAAGGTTGGTGTGAAGTCAGTAATGAATTCAAACTGTAGGCTCTGCTAATTTTGTTCAGAGTTTTGAACTGCTCTGAAGACTTACGCTGTTTCTAGTTTCATCTAGTTTATGTCCTGTATTTGAACCCTGGCCATTTACTACCTTACTGTCTCCTCAGTGTACATTAGGAAAAAAGAAATTGAGGAACTGTATACTTGTGTCTTGTCATGCTTCATTGATTGGAAATAATTTTCCCCATTAATGGTGTATTTAATATTTAGTTTTCATCCTGTCCATGGTAATGCTTTCAAGTAAGAGTAATAAAACTTTGGGAACGCGTACATTCCTGTCCGGCAGACTCGACATCATTTTCTGTGTTGTTAAACTCCAGCTTAAGTAGGCAGTGCAGATCACAAGCCAGATCCACTGGGCTAATTATAGATCTGAAAGCAGGGGGGTTTTGTCACGCTCTTTCTCAAACTGGTATTATTTAGTTAAATATTTCTATTATTCCCGATGTGCTTTTAGATTTCTGTTTATATAGTGACTCGTTACAGTGTCACACTGATTTAGGTTCCGCATCTTAGGAGCATTACAAAACTCATCACAAAAGCCAGCTCCAAAGCTGGGTCGATGAATGACTTCCTTGTGCTAAGGCTCAAATTGGGTATTAATTGAAGCTGCGGCTTGGGTGAGAACTACTTGTAGCTTTAATCTGGAAAAAGACCTGTGGTAATACTAGGGGACAAAAAGCAGAAGAACTGGAATAGTCGTTGAATGAAGCATCGAGGAACAAACCTGCCAGACAAGTGCCATTATCATTTTTTAAATGGGCATGTAGGCTAGATGTCTCGTTAGATTAAATTGTTATGGATGTCCATTCATCTGTGGAAAAGATGGTTGTTTCTAGTTAGAGTATTGCCTTCCCTTTCTAATGCATATCTCGCTAATACCGTTCATACTTGTGTCACCTGAGGATCAGAAAGCTAAAATACACATCATCTGCAACTGTTTTGGAGAGATTGTTTGAAAGCTGAACCTAGCTTTCAATCCAGCTCCGTTACAACCGTAATTGTATTATGGAAACTCAATCATCCCGGAGTTCGGAGAGTCAGCTTTGAAGTGGCTGGTACAAAATTTTTTTCAAGATCTGCTTAAATTAAAAAAAAAAAAAATGAAGTGCTTAAGCACCATTGGTTTTTAATGAGACTTGAACTTCTAAGTGCTTAAGTCAATTGTGAATCTGGAAATTAGACTCTAAGGATACTTAGTTCTTCGGAGGTATGCATTGACCTAGCTTCTGTTTGGACACCTGGTTCCACATAATGTTCTTTGAGAGTAAAAGCACTGGAAAATACATTTTATGAAGGGACCATTTTTTAAAATAGAGCCATTCTTAAGAAACCCAGACTGCCTGCTTGCTTGAAAAATCATCTTCCTCCATCCCTGCCTGCTCGACCCAGTAAAAACTGGAAAGCTTGGAAACCTCTGTTGAAGGGCAAGTACGCCTTACCCATTCAGAGAAGGGGCTGCTGCCATATTAAAGTATTTCCTTCTCATTGCAGGCCAACATATTCAGCTCTTCATGTGTCTTCTCTCGGTTACTTGAGATTACAGTGCCCGTTTGCCCCTCCTTATTTCACAGAATGCCTCCCTGAAACTGCGTGTAAATACAGGGGAGTGGTGTACACAAGTTTAAGTATTCTTTTTTCTATTGAAGTATTCTATTTAGTCCTTGCGTGGTTTATGTATTCATTCCTTTGGTATCGTGAAGGCTTTCTTAATCTGTTATTGCCAAGGAACAGGCAAGAAAGGCTTCACTTCCCAAAAGATTCTTTGAGAGTAAGGAAATGTTAGAAGTCTGACATTGCTGGATTAAGCACTGCGTTCAATTTTCTTAGGCTAAATCTAGCACTGTTATAGTTTATTTAAAAAAAAAATCTTAATTTCAGAATGGATATGAAGATGTGAATTAAACTGTAATGTTCATCATCTGTGGAGGTGTGTAGGTGTATTTAGTGTATTTTTAATTAGCACTAATAACTTAAATGCTTACCAAGAGTTACTAAGGTAAATGCAAAGAAAGTAATAGCAAAGCTTCTCCACTGCAAGCGTATAGATTTAAATATGCTTTCAGTTAAAAAATAAATTCGGTCCTGAATTTACCGTTGATGGTTTGGTTGCTTTCTCGTATCACAAAGTCATTATTTGTTTGATTTAGTTGGCTGTAATTGTCATCTTCTGAAGGTCTGAGAAATCGAGTTCCTTCCAGCCTGGCAGAACCTGTGGGTCACTGCAGACCTCCTTCCTGCTGATACACAGGCTGGAGCCCTGGGTGAAGGGAAGCACTGGAAACAGACCTGCTGCTTACTTAAACCGTCTTTCACAGCAGAAGGTTTTGCATTTTGGCTGGTGGATGCATCCTATCCACGACGGTCAATCAGGAGATGCCATTAAAAGAACGTGGGAGATATTTAGGTTCTATTTGCACTGAAGAGTTACAGAACTCTGGGCAAAACTCTTCACCTCCTTTTCTTACTCCGCTGTTGAAATGGGGCTAATAAGGCTTATAATTTGTATGCTTGGTATGCAAATTGGAAAAGTAAAGGATGCTTAAAAAATGGCCAATGAACTTAGAAAGCTATTTTTTCCTATTAAATCTGAAGAAGAAAGTATCAGAATGTGTTTGTCTAATTGCATCTTTGCAAACCGTGTGATGTAAGTATAAATGTGACTTCTGTGTATTATCTTTTTAGAAAGTCTTTTTGCCACAAGAAGAATAACGGCCGCGTACTCAGCAGGCTGCAGGAGGATGAGATAGCATGCTTGCAGCATTTCTTTGCAGCATAATTGCAGCATCAATGAACCATGAATTCAGCCTAATTAACATAACTGGAACCACTGCAATCATCCTGCCATTCAATTTAGGTTTTGAACATTCTGGTGAAGTATCACGGTTCTGCTGTTTATTGTTGAGATGCTGTAGAGAACTGTCCACTTGCTTTCTTGCTGCTGTCTTGATGTATTTTTATTATTTCAGGATAACTAGGGAACTTCAGAAATGGAAGACTATTGGCTTACTGGTTCCATTACTGAATCTACAAGTAATTCTGTATTACTTCCTGTAAAAAGTAATGAAACCGTTTAGTATACTATAAAACTCAGAGTAAACGTACTAAATTTCCAAGTTAGACACAGGTTCTGAATTGTAATGGATAACGAATGGCAAATAATTCTGGAACTATTTTGAGCGAAGGACTGCATTCCCAGAATTTTAAAAATAGCATTTCCTATTACTCTTTGTAAACACTATACCTAGGAGAAACTTTTTCTAAAAAAGCCTGGAATTTTTTAATGTGTTTTAATGTGTAAAAAAATATTTTTTGTTGTTGCCCTTAGTTGTGCTACAGTCAAATCAGGAAGCCACAGCAGTAGATCGGGTACCACCGGTCTTGTCAACAGGGCAAAATGACCAGCTGTTTTGGACAGAGAAGTCAAGGGGCTGTTGAAAACAGCAATAGGTAGTAAATAGGAGAGTTGGGACTAAGAGACCTCCTGTGTCTGCCTTGGCCGTTAGGCGAGAGGTCCTCAGTGGTGGCACTGAAGCCCCTTCAGGATGATACACAACCAGAAGTTACTTCTGCCATGTGTGGCAGAACTGAGCTGACAAGCTCAGCAATCACCACCCTGTTATTTTCTGCTCTTGAACAACTATAGAAAGGGGAGAGTAAGCCTTTTCCTTGAGGCTGGTTTTACGTAGCTATGGTCATGGTGGTTTACCACATGTCCATGACAACCTGCTCCAGATCAGTGAGGTAGCTGGGGTTTTTTTAATGACCTTAATGTGAAAAAAAAATATATAATTGTTTTTTAAATATTTCTTAAAAGGCAATTAAAAGTTGTGAATCAGGAGCTCAAAATGTCAATTTTGAAAGTTGTTCGTAGATACTAGAAATGATTCCATAGTTTCCTGCTCAGAAAATCTCCCAGTATATCTGCATCTCCCATGTATTTATACGCACACACACCCCCACGTGTGATAGGTGTGTGTATATATTTTTAAAAATCTGAGCTTCTGAAATAAACAATTCTGCTTTCTCTGAAGGATGGTCGTCTTGAGACTAGTTACTTCCATTAGATAAGACCAGTCTGCTGAGAGTGAGAGATCTTGAGTGACGGATGGTGGTAAGCAAGTCATTGGTGGAGGGAGCAGAAGCGCTATGGCTGTGGTATTTAATGCAGCGATGAGGGCCTGTTGTTTGCAAACTGTTTGCATTGCAGGTGTTTAGTCATTGGTTTTTGCAGTGACGTGGTTTGTAATATAGTGGTCTTATCTGGAAGCGATGCATGATGTGTGTGGTGGCGAGGGTATCGTTTGAGGGGGGGGGGGTTTCTCGTAGATAATTGTTTGATAGAAAGCCTTTGTTGAACCTTATGTGGTCTTATAATCCCCTAGCAATGTGTTTTCTGGAAGGGCTCCAATGCCACGGGTTGGGTGGGTACATCACAGAATTGTTCAGGTTGGAAAAGCCTTTTAAGGTCCTTGAGTCCAACCGTGGTTTGAGGGCAGGTGCTGCTGGAAGAATGAGATACAGTAATTTCAGGAAAATATTCTAAGGTGTTTTTCTCTGTTTTGAGGATCATTTATGTTTTCCTTGGGTGTAACTTCAGCCCTTTCCATTCATGTGGCTGATTCAAAAAGTTCTGTATTCACGTTGGCTCCCAGACGCTCGATTTCCATTTGTTCGTTGCTTTTTTTCCCCCGATGATGTTAACTCGGGAAGTTAGTTGTCACACTTTTCACTCTAAGCATCTGAGTGTAAATTTAGCATTAGAGGACTGCAGACCTTTTGAAATAGCCATCTCAGTCAGCTGTTGCTTCCTTCTGTGCGCTGATGTGACCCTCAGTCAGCATCTGAGGTCGTATGAAACTCTTACCTATATTTTTGCTGGAGCAACAGTAGAATTTGTCACTGACCTTTCTACTCTCTTGCTTTTTTTCTGTGAGGTGCTTGGTGTCTTCTAAGAAGTGGGCATTTTCTGCAGCCTCCTCTTTCTGCTTCGAATGCAAAAACTGTGTTGTTTTTTCCCCAAAACCTTGTTTGTTAACGTTCACTGCCTGTGACCATCTGGTGCTTGTGTAACAAAACCAAGCACTGCTTCTCGTCTGGTTGGATGTTCAGGGTGGGCTCATGGGGTAGACTCACGGATGTACTGTTAGGTTTTGCAGGGCCTTGAAGGCTCACAGAATTCAAATGTGTGCCTGCAATTTACTTAATACAAGTAACAAGATCTTAGACTTAAATGCTTTGTAAGATAAATTCTTTCTTTCGTAGGTTCGTATCTGAGAAAGAGTTTAGCTTAGCATTGCCTGTATTCAAGGCTGTTCACAGAAACGTGGGTCCAGCAATACAGCGAGATACTTTTCAAGAAGATAGTTAAGTGTATGTATATAACCTAAATGAATGCGAGTGCTCAGACTAACCTCAGCACCAGTGAGACTTCCCGCGTCCGTGTGTTGGAGGTGGGAGGTGATCTGGGAGCATTGCAGAAGAGCTGGGGAGACAAGGCTGAGCGCGGTAGTTGGAGCAGAATGACCGACTGGTGAGTTGTTTCTTTCTCAGTGAACCGTTGGGTTGCTGATCTAGATTTTTGCAAATTGTGACTTAAAATAAACAGGTAATTACAACGAAGAGTACCCGATGTAGACCATACCCGTCTAGTTTTGCATTAATCTATGATTAGCGGCCTGTGTGTAACCCAGAGTAGAGTACCAGACTACACATTGTATTATTACTGAATAAGAAAGTGAAGAAACCTGACCTTCAACAGTGATTCTTCTTCACTCTAGCCTGTGAACAAGCCGCAGCGGCTGCGGGATGGTCTGGCAAGCTCGCCGTCATAATTCGAGGTTTTAGGTGCGGGTTAGTTGTTCTCAGAAGGCTTAATGCGCATTTTAGCTGAGACTCTTCAGTTGAACATTTATTAAAGGTGGGGTCAAGTAAAGGGCTGGCTGCGGCTGAGGAAGAGTTGAAGGAAGTACAGAGAAAAATAGCTAAAGTGGTTGGTTCCTGGAAGACCGAGTCTGTGATTCATCCGTTTGGAAATGCAGGAGGAGAAAGCAGTGCCAATTAAATATCACAAAAGGTTATGATAAGCATCTAAACTATAGGGAGAGATCACAGTCTTTCAGCATCTTTATTCCCTGCAGCTGCAATATGTAAACTCAGGAAGATGACTGAACATTGATACTTTAAAAGTTCAATAGTCACGCTTGTTACTGAATGCAGTTACTGAGAATTGACAGAAGAAAATATTTTTTGAGAGGAGTTTCCAAGCGGAGATCATATTTCTAGTCTCGTGTGCAGCAAACCCAGCGCATTTGAATGGCTGTCAGATCTGGTAGAAAGAGAGAATAACTGCTCTGTGGTAAAATATTGTAAAGGAAATAATCAGTCTCCTTCAGAACCAGTATTTTTTTTTTATTGTTCATAGGTGCAAATTCAAAAGCGACTCAGACCAAACGTCAGAAGTAATTTGAGTGTTTGGTATCTAATTGCACCATTTCCACAAAACCTCTTGCACGTAGTCTTGGCTGCTTTTAAAACATTTATATATACTTTTCTGCCTTTTATACAAATTCATGAAATAAGGTCCTTGAAGACACTGAAAAATTTAAGTTGGTCGTTCTTGCTGAAATAAATTGATTAAAAAATGTTAAGGAAATACATCTGTAGACAAATGCAGACCTTTCCTTTATATGCTGTTTGAAGATGTTTTCAGGCTGTTCGAGTGCAAAATAATTGCCAATTTTCACCTTCGATATCTATCACTGTGTTACCATTATGAGATTTATTTTTTTAATGAGTCATTGCTAGGCACTGAACAAGTTAAGGGATATTTTGCAGCGAGGCATAGAAAAAAAACCCCAAATTGTTCATGAAGACTTTGCTCCGTGCGCCTCAAGGTAGCTTTAGTGGGAATAACGAACAGGGAAAGCCATAGGTAAATGGGAGAAGAAGTGGTTGAAAACAAAGGGCGTGGTGATGGTCCGCTGTAAAAGGGAGCTGAATTTCTGCTGGTTTGGGGACTGTGATGCAGTGGCTGGTGAGCAGACCCGAGCCACCGTGCTACCTACTGCTGTGCACGACGCCATGTAGTGATGTCAACCGTACTGTCCTGCTTCAGTAGGTCGTATTAATACCAAGTCTCTTCTTCATCCTTAGGTCCTGTAGGCGCTCACCTACCCTCATCTCGAGCACCAACAGCACCCATTGTCCCCATGGCTTCCTGCCCTTTAGCTAGGTCCGTTTGCTGCTGAGGGGCATCTGTCTGCTCCCGCTGTTGTTCAGCGACATCAGCCAGGGAACCATCACAAACCGGTGATGGGGTGGGCAGAGCCGTCGATGCTTGCTCACCTTGCCAGCACCGTCCTGCCGTGGACGAGACGGAATCTGAGGCACGAACCCCAGAGCCTTTGGCTCCAGCAGTCTCTGCTCCAAGCAATTTTTCTGAACATCCAAAGGAGCACATCCTCTATTAAAAAAACAACAGAACAGCACTTTGATTAATTTTAAGGTGATTGCCTCTTAAGAGACTCTGAAAACTGGTTTTCAATTAACAATCTAGTTTACATAAAAGACACATATTGATGAACATAGTCCATGACTTTTTTGATCAGTCCCATTATTCTGCTCTAACTCATGTGCTTAGATTTCGAGTGATCTCACTGTTTACCAAAATCCAAGGTACTTAGAGGTTAATGTTTTCCTTACTTTCTAGTGAGTTTAATCTCCTGTTTTCTTCGCGTAGGAGAATAAAGGAAAAGGAAAGACTTACTTTTAGAAAGCACCCAAAGGTACAGGTGATCCATCAAGGATTAACTGAAAACTCTTGTGAGAGCTGGAAATTTCCGTAGCGCTGTTTTGGCATATAATGCTTCTGAGTATTTAACGGGCAGATATTTTCCTGTTCATATTCAGAACTATTTTCAATGCCAAATATTGCTGATTGGCAAATTTGATATTTGAGTTGCCCATCGTGCTGTGAGCTCTTCTCCTGCAACATACCCAAACCCCTTTTTAGCTACTGTGGTAAGACGGTGCTCAGCATTCCACGTGACCAATGCAGTAGCCTTTCTGTATGCACAGGAAGAGCATGATAAAATACGAATGTGTGATATAACTGGGATGCAATACCTTCCTGTAGTAAGAAAACATTTGATTTGGAGAGGAAGGGGGGAAGAAGGTCTGGGTAACAGAGACAGAAGTAGGAAAAGATGTGCAAGGTGAAACGCTGATATTAGTACAAAGAACTTTATTAGAACCAAAAGTGATACAGCAGCATAATGAAATTAAAACAAGGTTGAGGTGTTTATGCTTATTTGCGTGAGTACTGGTGGAACACCTCTTGGATGAATCATACAGCCCTCCTTGTGTATATGGTCATGTACCTTACCTTCAAATCGGAGCCAGTTATATTAGTGTAGCTGATTGCACTCAACTTGTGGAGGAGATTTTTTTCCCAGAAATTGATTCTATAAAAAAAAGGCTTATTTTAAGAATCCTGACTTCCGACAAATAATCCGAAATTGATGCTTGATTGAAGCTAAAGAACGAAACACAGTTTATTGCCTCTTCAAAATTGTAGTGAGAATACTGCCCTTCTGTTTGAAGGACCTTCTGAAAAATATTCCGGTAGTTACTAGCGGTGACTTGAGTGAGTTGGAAGTATATACATTTTTGGTATCAAAAATCTTAAAAAAAGAAACGCTCAGTGTCTTTGTACCTATGGGGCTTAAAAATCACCCGATTGTGACATATTTGATGTGGAACATCAAACTGTCTATCCAAACTTCTTCTAAAAGTTGTATCTTTCCAGTCTGTAGGTGTTGTCTACTATGAATATACAGAAAGTATTCTTATTAATTTATTCACCAGTATAATTTTAAGCCTTCTCTTCTTGGTGAAATGTTTTTTCCTTAAGGCATTAGCATGAGTAAATGCTGCAAAAGGCTGAAGTTAAAATTTATATCTTCAGTCTACTTTCCCGTAAGTGTCACAGTGGGTTGGGTTTTCTATTAGTGAAGGACTGCGGAACATGAAAGTCCAGCTCTGTGCCGGGGCTGCGATTAGATCTGAATGCAAGGAAAAGCAACAAAGGTCCACAAAATATCTGAAATCTGCAAATACTTCCTGTGCTTAACCTACACTTTCGTTGCGTGACTGTAAAGAACAGCAAATCTTTGTTCTTTTCCCTCTTGGTTCCCATTCAGTCAGTTCAGAGACATAGGAGAAAGGTTTTGGGGAGCAAACTCGTTATCAGTCTTCCTACAGTTTCCATCTGATTCTGTCAACAGTGAGTACATCAAAACCATGAGCTTACAGCCACTTTTAATCATAAAAAAGTTGAATAAAAATTATTTCATATATAAAATATATATAAAATTATATATCATTATATAAAAATTGTTTATATATATATACATTATTTTTTATATACACACACTTATATATAATACATGTAACAGAAATGAATCTAAACAGTTTATGAATGTGAAGTTCCTTTACGTCTTTGAAGTTTAGCTGATACTGGAATTGGTAAGAACCTAAGCTCTGCTTTTGAATTCAAGAAGGAATTCCATCTGCCTTAGGTGGAGTGGAGAAGGAGCAAATGTTTATCTTGGTAAGATCCCAGAATGTTCAGGTGGGGCGATTAGACTTCTAGAAAGTCACTTGTGTTTGTCCGCTTATGAAAACCTATTAGGATGTTTCTTGGGTCTGTGTTCCAGAAGGTTCTGCTAGTCATCATTATTTAATAAAAAGAGAAGAAAGTCTCAGAAATGCCCCTCTCATCCTTTGCGCCTTGCCAGGAAGGTGGTGATTTAGCAGCATCGAGGTGGTCTGGTGGTTTCGTGCGCGGGTAGGGTCATTGGCCATAGGTTCAGTGATTCCTGTATAGAGACTAGAGAAGGCTATAGCATACATGACTCAGAGCTGGAAATATGGCAAGAAAAATGGTTCGTGGCTCCTCACAGCTCAGCTCGTGGTAATTTGAATCTGAAATAAATTAATAGAGTAATCCTGTTTATGGATCATCAGCTGCAGAGGTATTATTAAAGAACTTGGGTCCCTATTCACTAAGGACACCTGTATGTAAAGCCATGTTATAATTGTTCAGACACGCTGAATCAGACTTCTCTGTCTCAAAACAAAATAGAAAATATAAATATATGGAACGTCCCAATCATCATGCTTATTCTTTTTTTCATCTCAACAAGGTTACTCTTTTGGAAAACCCTCGTAAAAGCAATCCACTCTTTTCAGTTAAAAGCCATTCATATGGCGACAAACCACTGTTCTTCCATTTATGTCTGTATTCATCCATTTAAACTCTAAAGCTTTCCAGCTTACTTCTTGGATTTATAGCCAGCTGGCTGCTGTGTGTAATATGAACATATTCTGACTGTGCATGAGACGTTTTGTCTCGTTTAACCCATAATTGTAATGTTCGCTCTAGGCCACAGCTCACCTGCATGTATTTAGCATTGACTGCATAAGTTCCCAGAGTCACGACTTGCCGTCTCTCCGCGTATGTACAATCTGTTGTTAGTAGAGAAAAGTTAAGTCAAAAAAATTTTAAAAAACCCCCTCAACCCCAAAACAAAACTCAAAACCCCCTCCTGGAACTGAGTTGGATAAAATGAATATGTTCAAGATGGTGGGCCGTAGCTGAGCCAGCTCGTACGGGATCGGTGCCCGCTTTTTGGCATTTACAGTAAACTTCGAAATGACTTTGTAACACAAATGCTTTAATAGTGAGTGGGGAGGAGGAGGCAAGGCAGGAAAGGAGGACATATGCACTCTCTTTTTTTTTTCCTTATGTATGCTAGATCACTGTTTTTTCCAAAGGTAATGTGGTAAGTTATACCTGTTTATTAGCAGATTTCTGCAGTCTTGCCCTGTCAAAGAAATGCACTGGAAGTGAAATTCTGACTTTTCTACCCTGAATTACTGAATCATCAATGAGAAGCTTGCATTCAAAGAAAGCATGGATATTAAAATTTGTTCACGTGCTTTGGCTTCGTAAGAAATACAACATAATATTATTTTTTCTTTATTCAATGTTGCTGGATTCTGTGAGAGGCAATAGAACTATTAATTAATAGTAGTAGTCCTGGATAATGTCATAATAAGCAATACAACATATTAAAGCACATTTATTCTTGCCAGCTATCAGGAGGAACCTTTATATATTTTAAAGGCCCATTAGGTTTGTTTACATACTCAGTTGAAGCTGGTATGCTTTGCTTCCAGTGGAACTGCCATTGGCAGGGGCTGAACCAGACTTCAGTACTCGACTCCGACGGTATTGAATTTCCCGACTGTTGTATGCAGTCAGTAATATATTGCCGCTACTTCAGGGCAGCCCGTCTCTCTGGGATAGCGCGTACGACCCGAAGCAGCGTAGTCCCCAAAGCTAGGATGTCTGGGGGTTACTGTCATAAAAATGAAAATAACTGAAATTATATATATGAGGAACAATTTTCCACAATGGAAAAAGGTGCTCAAGGAATCAAAACCGTGCCTTCAGGTGTGTTACCCAACAGAACAACAAAAATGTGCTGGGCTTTAAATTACACTGGCAATCTGGAAAGGATTTTCCGACTGGAGCTATGTTAAGTGTTAATAGTGAAACCTGGGTACTTTCTCCTTTGATCTCCCCTCGAGCTCATATAGAATAATAGGATCAAAATAAAATGCCATTTATATGAACACCTTGTTCTTTTGATCTTGGCACAAAAAATTCTGTCTGCAGCTACAACTTGGCAATCAGTGCATGTGCTCCTTTTAGTCAGACCTTGTAGTTTATCGTAACTTTTAATAAATGGTGTCACAGCCAGTTTTTTGTGTAGTTCATGAACTTAGCTGTAATTTTTGCCCTCAGAGTCTAGAAATACCTTTTCAGAAGGTAAGTGGGACCTGTAAACCGGTGGCTTATGGTCAGTTGTGCGTACATGTTTTGACTATATGACGTAAACATTTGTATGCTGCTACATTTCAAAATAGAACGGTAGTTGTTCTTTGACCACTTGACCAAAACTGTTAGTGTACTCCGAGTAAGAGAGAATGCGTGGTTGTGTGACCCCAAGAGTAGTTGGGGTAACTGTGGTTGTCGCAGGTGCTAGGTGCTTTTGGTTCCTGGCTTTTTCCACCAGGAAGATAGTGTACCCCTGATGTCTGGGTGGGAACCAAGCCTTTCTCTTCACAGCCCATCTCTGCAGGAAGGACCATAGAATTGTTACTGCTGGTGGTTAGGGATCCTCTTTGCTTTTATGTAGAGATACACAAAACAGATAATCCACGGATGAACGTGAGTACCTTTCAGGTCTTTATTCCCCGGGGCTGATGGTCAGGAGCATTTTTTTGGAAATCATTATTGCGAGCACTTGAAGTAAAGGCGCTTCTTCATGCTCTTTCAAATCTCTTACGATGATTCTTCTCCACCAAAGGTTTTGACTGCATGGAAACAGCTGAACTGTGTTTATTGTGGTGATTGATGGTGTCTCATTGTGACCCCTGCTTCAGTTGTCGTAACCTCCAGGAGTAGACGAGATGGGCATGAAGCGCCGTGCCAAATGAAAGCAAATAAACCCAAGTCCTGCAGTTCACCAGTGTCATAATCGCTGCTGTCCAGGAAGAGGGATTAGCGAGTATGAAGAAACACTTGCTAGGAGAGGTCCAGTCGCCAAGAAGTAGCTTGGGTGTCGAATGTCTCTCTCAAGCTTTGCATCCCACTGTAATTTATATTTAGCTATTAAGCTTATGAGATAGGAACAGCCAGCTTGTTCTGCACCGTATGCGAGGAACACCGCTGTGTAAGTGCTGGGTGAGTGTTTGGGCTCTTGCTGAAATGGCTGCCGTTGAGGTTGCCGCACGCGAGCTGTCCTCCAGCGAGCTTTGTTGCAGACTTACTTGAATCTCTGTAGCCTGCCGTGAGGCAGGACTATTCCAGAGACCCACAGCTGTGGCTATAACCTATAACCCTATTCTTATAAAGTACTGCAGTATAATTCATTACGTGCAGTAAAGATACTTGGCTCTAACCAAGGTAGTTTGAGTACCAAAAGCGGTGTAGACATATTTGTGTGGTACTGCGGTAGGATTAGTGCATCCTGCGGAGATCAGGTCTCCGTGCTAATGCAGCCACTTTGCCTCCAGTCCTTCTGCTAATTAGTGCAGAGCTGCTGTAAGAAAGTTTGCTGCTGTAGTGGTCTAAAAAGCAGTATCTGTCCAACTCTTAATTTTAGCAGAATATGATTCCCCGTTCATCTTTCACCAATTGTCATTTCATATGTCTGTACAGTGTCAGTGGTTCCAGAATTCTGACCTACCTTTCGCATCAGTTAAAGAGGAGGGGTGTGGAACTCTTCGGACAAGGAGTTAAAGGGAGAGAGCTACAAAAGTCCGTAGTTTTTCTCCTTACGGTAAAAATGTGATTGCCCTAGTTCTGTGGTTAGCATGAAACAAATCGGGTCTGTCATGAAGTCAGTGGGGTACAAGTTAATACAAGGTAGTAAAGGAATAATAATAAAGTAAAACAGCAAAATCCGCAGTCTTTTATGACAAAAACAGTATGATCCTGTTGCAGTCTAAGGCCCTGCTGCAAATAGTATTTTCTGATGCCTGGATAAGTCCAATTTACATATAAACAAAGTGTATGAATAAAGCTATAAAAGTATGCTTAGTATTTTACTTTTTTTTCCTTGAAAGTAATTTGCTATTGTTCAAACTTTCAGCTTTCACTGGTTTTGTTTCCAAAACCCCAAAAGGAAGAGAAAATAACAAAAGTCCATAAAGGCAAAAGGGATATGTTCTCATTTCAGTTCACAGAATTTCCTGCCTTTAAACAATACAAATATATGCCCTTAGGTTTCTAACGTGCTGGAAGGATACCGAAGCCTTGAAACAGATCAAATTAAAAGCAAGTCCACTATAGCAACAGCGAGTTTTACCAGCATGTCCAATAGATCTCGACAAGAATTCACTAAGTTTTAACCATATTGCCAAGCCTTACAAAATCCTAAACTGCTGACTCCATAAATGAATAAATGCGCAAAACCAGCAAGGGAGATCTAGGCTGAACTGGGCACAAATAAAATCTGATGCTTAGTAATTGTTTCCTACTCATTACAGCCTCATTTAAAGCAATTACTTAATGGAGCTTCGAGATGTATCCACAAGCAGAACAGACATGGAGGTTCGCAGTGTAAAACCTTTTAAAGTAGATCGCTTGCCTTAATTACGGTTACGTGTTCAACAGGCTGAAGGTGTTGCTTCCAGCGCTTGGGTTTGAAGGGCATGAGGAGCACGGGGGCAGCTGGCAGTCGTCGCCAGACAGGCCATGGCAGGTCGGGGAACCCATGTCCTGAGAGGTGGTGGCCTGGACGTAGAAAGAGGGAAGAACTGAAGATACTTCTCCTTGGTGTCATTAAATGCTTTTGTTTTGATTTTGTTATTTGCCTTGAAATACTCATGTGCTGGCCTTTCGTTCACCATTTTGACCTATTTCAGTAGAAACCTCAAAGTACCATACTGAGAGCTTTCCATGGTCATTTGGGGTATATCTATATGAACAATGTTCAGTGTTGTGGAAGAAAAGCATTGGGCTGAACAATCATGATCAAGCTCTTTGCGTGTCCAAGGTTTCTGATTTTTGGTTTTTTTAATGATGCGTGTAGTGCAGTAACATTCAAGATGACCGTGTCTCGCCACAAAGCGAGCGTTAGCTGAAGCTGTTCGCGTCTTTGTCTCCTTACGGGGTAGGCACCATCCTTGCTGCTGTCCTCATGCAGATATGTCACCGTGCTGACACCTGCCAACTCATAGCCTTTAAGCGTAACAGTGCTGTTTGTGTCGATACTGTCTTCTCCTTTCTTCAACAAAAACTCGTATATTCCTCTTCTTGTTTTACAGTTTTTAATATCATAGGTAGCTCAATGATGGGCCACGTGCGTTCTCCAGGACTTTGGCAGCGCAGGCCCCCCCGAGGATCCCCGTGATGAGCTGCCATGGCTTTCTGGTACTCAGATGCTGGAGGGCAGATTCTCAGCGATCTTAAATCAGCATCAGTGCCATCATTTACATCAGAAAAAGAGAATCCAAGATTTGGGTTGGGTTCCCCCCTCCCCCCCAATGACACTGCTACTCATAGTAATAACAGTTTTGGAGCTTTCTGACAAAAACTTGGTCCTGTTACGGCGGAGCACTAGTGCCATTCTAGTTCTAGAGATGGGGAGAGACTTCTGGTGTTTGGACAATGAGGCACTGACCCACTGGCAAAGTTGGGATTAAAACTCGAGAGTTTCCTCTAAACCGCAGTGCCTAGCTCAGATACAAACGTGTATGCGTTTAAACTTCAGTTGTAGTGCAAAAAAAAAAAAAAGTGCGAGTCGATCTGGTATAGTAACACATTTTCAGACGGACGTTGGAGTCTCTGTGTTACCCTGTGGTCCTCAGGGCCAGAGGCAGTTTGAATGCCCTGTGGCTGAGATCACTCTGCGACAGCCCTGTGTCTTTCCTACTGCTTGGATGTTGTATGGATGACAAAACGTGGTTTAGATTTTTGTGCGCGTACAGTTACTATTTTTAATTAATTTCTCTAGCTCTTTCAGATACAACTTTTCTTCAGTTAAACCTTTGAGTGAAAGTAGGCTTCGTTCCCTATTTATTTCTTGAGGTACCTGAGAAAGTGTTAAATAATTAAGGTGAAATAAGCGTTTTCCTGAGAAACACACAGAAGTTTGCATTTGCACAGTCAAGTGGGTTATCAAAAACAGATGTCAGCAAGTGGAACATTTTACATAAATTTATTAAAATCATTATTTACCTGTAAGTTATAAGAAGGGCTTAGTTGCACCAGTTTGTTGCCAATATGCACTGCCAATAATCTGCCAAAAAGGAGTTTGCTGGCAAAATCACTGCAAAGGTTAGCTTGTGCTCGCGCCAAACATTACAACCCGGAGTCAAATGAAAACCTACTATAAACGGACTCTTTGATGGTGGATTCGCTGGAATATGTTATTGATATATGGTATACAGTTTATATGGATTATGTATACTGTGCAAGAAATATGGGTATCTGTTAAGGGTAACTTGGTATGTAATCGGTTGGGACAGTTATTGTTTTCAGTATTTGCTATGAATAAGATCACACGGTGCTTGCTGGGTTTTAAAATACAGACTATTCACGTGCAGCCCAGAGCACTAGCATACTATTTGTTCAATTAATACGGGAAGGCCATTGAAAATGTAAAATATCTGACATCTATACAGAGTAATTTTAAAGGCAACTTTTCTTCTAGGAACAATTTATACATTACATAAACCTAAATTTTTCATCCAAGTATCATTTCGAATAGCAAGCTTAAATATTGGAGGCCACAGGGAAACATAATATTACGATAATGTTCTTTGGTGTGGTTTGGAAGGTTTTAGGAAACATTTGGAAGTATTTTTCTCATAAAGTCACTTAACTATTGAAGTGTTACGATAGCACTGCCTTCTGCATTGCGTATGTTACAAAACAGCCCGTTTAAAGGGGACGTCCAACCTATATATCCTGGTTAGAAGTATTTCTACAAAACAGGAAATTACATGTTACAGGATCCTGGTATTAGTTTTAATTCAAAAAAAAAAAAAAGAAATAAAAGACAAGGTGATGTAAGGTGCGATACCAGTTTTCGAACACCCTCTTCCCAGTCCGTTTAGTAAGAAGAGATACTGTATTGTTTGGAGCTATATTTGAAATTTGCATTTTCTAAATAAGCACTCAAGAGCTGAGCTGGTTTTTTTCTTTAGTAAGCACTAATAAACATGATCAATCCTTCAGGATCCAGAAGAACCTTGAAAACCTTGCAATTCTCAGAAGCCTGACTTTTTTTCCCCATAGCGTAATTCCTTCTTTTGAACTTCTGCAGAAGCAGAACTTAAGTGAACAACTTCTAAATTTCAGGCAGTTGTTATCGAGGTGACTCTTCATGCTCCAAAAGTATATCTGATACCTTGCAGTGTCGGTGTAGCAGATCTACACAGTCAGGATGTTTAATTGTAGAGAAAATTACTTTTTTCCTAGACTGGCAATGAATTCATATTTACTTATCTTGAGCAAAAGAATGCGTAAGTTATTTTCACCTGCGTTATAAAATACGCATTGTAGTTCACTAGCGTATTTCTGAGGCGTTTCTAAATTATCACTGTTTCATTTGTTGAGAATGATGTTCTTGGAAATTATAAGTGCACAGGTTCTTACATTTAGTGTTAAAGGATTTCAGGGAATTGAAGATGTGAATTCAGAAATAACATGTTTAGGGTCAAACTGTGTCTCTCTTGAAGTCAAAGAGCTTTGCCTTTGGCTTCAGTGGGTCCAGAGTCTTCCTTCTGGTATTAAAATGCAGAGTAATCACTATCTGAATTTTTTTTTGCTGACCTAAAGCGCTTAAGGTACTGTTGAAGCCATTCGTTGGGAGTAAATAAGTAACAAAATGGAATAATCCCCACAAGTACTGGATTAGGCTAGGCATGCTGTTGGCTGAAATGGTGCCCAACAAGAGCAGCAGCACAGAGGACTCAAAACCAGGAGAGCTTAGACTTTCAGGGATATATTTGTTTTGGAGTAGTTTCACTGCTTTTGCTCCTGTCTTGCCACAGTTTCACTGCAGGCTTGTGTTTTGGAAGGTGGTACCTTTCCGTGTCTTTGGGGGAATATGAGTTGAAGAACACTTTACTTAAAACCCTGGTCATCTAGGATGCAGGCTTTACGGTGCATCTTGGGCAGTAATCTTAACGTTAGAAATGGTGCTGTAATATCGAGGGGGAAGTTAGCGAGCGGTTTCATAGTCCTCCCTGTATTGAGGTACAGGTATGACGTCTTAGCGAGTAAACTCATACGAGTGTTCTCGAATCAGAGTGAAACCGAATTGGAAAGAAAAGGGTAAATCCTTAGTAGAAATTGGGATTTTTGGCACTATCAAATATAGGTACTAGATATCGAGGGATTTTGCTCAGAAATTAACTGGAAAAGTAGATGCAAGATGGGGCTTTAGGAATCTGAGAATGATCCTGTTTCTCTTCTGCTACCTTCACTCTTGACATCTCTCCTCTCCTGCCTGTCTCATCTTCCTTCTCCACTCCAACAGACCCAAGTTACCCCTGGAGTCAAACCCAGCTGCCCTGCGCTGATTGGGATCCAGCTTCTTTTCTCAGGGAGCGTCTCTGGATGCCGCCCGCTCCTCAGGCACACCACGGTGCTCGACTGATAAGGCTTGTTGCTTTCAGATAATTTGTTGTCGAAACAGCAGTAGTTTGGCCGATGTGTCAGAAAGAAGTCAGACCTTGCGATATCCCTCCCCTGGTGTATCTGTTGTATAGATGACATACCACTTCTCTCTCTGGCCAGGATGCGAACATTAGGAAGGAAGATGTCCTGCTGCTGCTGTCAGCTTCAGCTCTCTCCCCTGTTGTTGTTCACCTTGTAGAGCCTCCTGCAAGCTGCTAGCAGCAAGGTCTGTCGCACACGTAATGTCCGAGTGTGAAATGTTCATCCTTAGCCTCCCTGAGAGTCAAAACTTGATGGGATGAGACTCTGAGCATCCTGGTCCAACTGGATGGGCTTGGAGCACAAGGCTGGGGCAGAGACCTTCTGACCATAGTGATCCCCTGAGTCTATTCTGTATTTCTCCTGTGTCGTGGAAGAGAGAAGATAGTTAGTAGAAGATAATGATCACATCTCAAATAATAGTCCATACTCCTGTATCTCGCAGTTTTCAAACAGGGACATCAGTGTAAACCCTACTTACTCTACCCAGGAAAAAATATATTCTACTGTGGGAAGACAGGCTGAGCCGCAGACCTTGTATTTTCCCTTGCCATGCCCTTCCCAGTGCTTAATCTTGGCTCTGTTCAGTTTTCTTTCTGTTCTCTCTCTTTGCTCCTAATCCTTGTCCATGCTTATAAGCCCCTAATATTTATATGGCATTATCTGTGTTAGAGATTACTGCTGACAAGTAATCTCTTCCCTCTTCTGAATGAAGAATTACAACCACTGCTAAAGATCAGAAAGTGTGTGACAACTTCAGTAAACCCTAATATCAAATTCCCTAAATATTGGGAATCGTCTTTCGAGCTTTTAGGTTTGAACTGTAGCGCAGCTTTGGGACACCTGACCACACTCAGCTGCTCTTTTTTGCTGTAGAGCGAAATGTGACAGTAGTTGCAGAGAAAAAAAAAAAAAAAGAAAGAAAAAAAATCACTGAACTGAGACCGGTCTCCCAGTTTTGTCATTTGTTGCAATCTTTCGTGAAGTAGCTAAATATAAATGCATGTTTTACTGCTGCCAGGTGATTCATAACATTAAATATAAAAAATATAAATTTATATATGAATATAAAACCCAAGTATATACTAATGTAGTTGCTGCCTGTTCCAGTTTGGCCTCCAAAGAACTGCTTTCCTGATCTTTTTTTTTTCCTCCCCTTAGAATGGATAAAATTCTGACTTTTCAAGAAGCTTAGAAGTGTCTGTGCAGCTTTACTATATGTACAGTGCTTGGCCAGTAACATGTGTGCGTGATTGTATAGTTCTGCCTGTATTTGTAGTAATTGTGGGAACAAATTTAGTATGAGAACAGGATAAATTCAAGGAAGCAGAAATAAAGAAAGNTGACTTTTCAAGAAGCTCAGAAGTGTCTGTGCAGCTTTACTATATGTACAGTGCTTGGCCAGTAACATGTGTGCGTGATTGTATAGTTCTGCCTGTATTTGTAGTAATTGTGGGAACAAATTTAGTATGAGAACAGGATAAATTCAAGGAAGCAGAAATAAAGAAAGTGCAGAAGTGGAATTTCCTAGCTACCTTCAATGACAAAATTGACTGTCCTTCACAACCATCGTAAGCCAAATGGACTCCAGGTATTAGAATCACAGAAGCTCTCCACGAACCTCTAGTGTTTTAGGTCACATACGTTCCACTAAAAATATTACAGTTAGCAAAGAGACATTTGTGATCCTATTTAAAGAAAGACAAAGGAAATTCTCAGACAGTGAGTTTGTTAGATTCTAAGTTATGCCGCGACGGTGCATCAGTGACGCAGGAAACGTGGCAGCTCTGAAATGTGTGTGCTCCAGCTCCAAGGCTGGGGAAGGCTTCTAGTATATCTGATTATGACTACCTCCTTTTATTATTTTAATTTTTTTAATGTCAATCTAGGAACAACAAAAAAATTCCATTGCACTTTCAGAACTATCTTTAACTTTGCTTCCAAATGTAACTACGGTTACAGAACGGCCAGTTTTTATAAATTCAAATTCTTTTTTTTTTTTTACCTTATATCTACTCTTACAAATTATCCTTGCTCATCGAGAACTATTCAAACCAGTACACAACACACAGAGCTTGCCCATATAATTTGATGTAACCTAAACTGGCACTCCAGTTAGCATTTCTAATGTGGTTTCCGTTCGTCAAGCAGTGACATCGTGGCCCTTCCATCCTTTTTTTGTCGTTGTTTTTAATAAAATGGTGCACAAAGTGACTCTTAGTGGCACGAAAAGAAACGAAATCCCGTGAGTAATTTGTCATTAGGGGAAAAGAAGTGCTGTGAATAAACACGTATGATGGAACACAGCAACGGGTTACGGAAGAGCTGGGGAAAACGCACATGTCTGCTTCATGGAGAAGTACATGGGTTTTCTCAGAGCAGGGCTTCAGGGCATGAATGAAAAGAAAATACATAATAGATAGATTGAGGAGTCAAATGGCAAATATTTAAATTGAAATTCTGACTTTTAGTATATGGAATTTTTATTATATACGATCTTAGTTTAATTTTTAACCAATCTTTTTAACTAAACATCTATACCCAGTATGCAAAAAAGGAAGTTTTCAAGGCTTACCCTTTTTAAAGGCTTCATGAAGTTTTTAAAATTGACTTTTAAATGTGTCAGGAATCCTCAAAATTCTTGAATAAGTAAAAGAAAAATAATTTTTAAAGTTTTGAAAACAAGTCTTGATACTAAAATTGGATATCTAAATCTCTCAGTGTTTGTTCTGAACTTTCAGTGTTTGAATATATGTGAGTTATGCGTAAAAATAAAACATTTTCCATGTTCTTTTAAATATAAGGGACGGTACCTTGTGGAATCTGTTGAAAGTGTTAATATTTGTATGCTTTGGTGATAATTTTTTCTGGAAAGTTTCACATGTACAAGTTTTCACTACCACAAGTTAATAATAACAATACAATCCTTCTCGCATATTAAAAATAGAATGCTACGGCATTTGTCTTATGTGACCAGTGTGCGTTGTGACTAAAGTTGAGAAAAAAATTATGTCTTTTTCGGTAACTAAATCCTACCTATCTGCTGCTGTAGCTCTCTAGCTTATTTTTTAGAATCATAGAACGGTTTGAGTTGGAAGGGACCTTTCAAAGCCATCTCGTCTACCCCTCCTGCAGTGAGCAGGGACTTCAACTCGATCAGGTTCCTCAGAGCCCAGTCCAGCCTGGCCTTGAACGTTTCCAGGGATGGGGCATCGAGCACCTCTCTGGGCAACCTGTGCCAGTGTCTCACCACCTTCATCGTAAAAAATTTCTTTCTTGTGTCTTGTCTTTTAAGCCTCTGTCCGCTCCTGCCCCAGCTCTTCTGTTCCATAACCAGCCTCTCTGAGGTTGTGTCTTTGGAAATTAAGACAAGCAGTAGTTACTGGCTCCAAATAAAACACTGGAGCATTTGGTTTTTCTCCTTATTATAGACTTCTGGATCATGATTTGGAAGTCCTGCAAGCTCCTGATGTTTATAAATGACCAAGATCTGGGCAGGTACTGAAAGGAGAGATGACTCCGTCTCAAAGGTGGCAGAAAAGAAGAATTAATGTGAGTTGGGAAGAGGGGAAAAAAGAATAGCTGGAGCAAAAATGTTGTGGAGAGAATGTAAACACAAAAAATATGCTAACTAGACATTGTCTTTCTCCAGCATGCATTTGGAAAATGCACATGAACAGGTTTAGAAGATTTTTGTGGTGGTGTTAGTTTATTTTCAGCTCATTTATTTAAGTGTCATAAAGAACGTTAGCTAGTGGTTAGGGACTACACTATCCATTATATCATTCCAATCACGTGGACAAGTTTATACTACATATGATTTACAGTGGTCTTCGCATGGTTAAAATTGTTATATTCAGGTACAGCATTTTATACAAGGTTGTATTTAGTAAAATCCAAGTGACTGAGCACAGAGATGTCTTCCAATCTAAGTCCTAAAAATTAATGCTTTTACACGAACACTGTGGATTGGCGCGAGGGCTGTTTATGGCTCCCTGCCTACATCCTTTATCATGTCTCCACTGTTGTTAGTAAAATATACAGAACTACTTTATGCCAAAACAATGGAAGTTAATGCAGATAACTTGTTCCAAAGTTAACCATCAAATAAATCTCTTTTTTTTTAAACTGTTAAGTGAAATGGTGTTCTAAAACTTCTAAAAATTGTCAAGATGATGTATACTGTGTGTGTAATACAAGTAAATACCACAGAATTGATTGCACACACATGTCTTAAATAAGGGATATTAAATAGTTTATTCCAGAGAGAGATCGGTGAAGTTTTGTCTAGTATTATTAGAAATTCTACAGTGACGGATCGGATTTATAAGGGCTGAAAACTAAGAGGAAAACCTCTTCAGAAATAGAAACGGTGCACTGAGTGGATGATTGGCTGGGAGATGAAGGACAGGCAGGGGGATACAGACTGCCTAGGCAGTCCGACCTCTCGCGCGTCAAGCAATTCTTCTTAATGGCAATGATTTTTCAAAATCTGTTGGTTAAATTTGGTTTGGTAAATCAGTCCTCTCAATTCAGTCACAGACGTGGTGGTTTAGGGCAAATATCTTCACCTACTTCTCCTTCAGCTTTTTCCATGTGTAAGTATGTAGTAGTATGTCCTCGTGGGGATGTGTCCGTACCTCAGAGGAGCCACCACCAGCTGGTTTAGGTTTGTGATTNAGCAATTCTTCTTAATGGCAATGATTTTTCAAAATCTGTTGGTTAAATTTGGTTTGGTAAATCAGTCCTCTCAATTCAGTCACAGACGTGGTGGTTTAGGGCAAATATCTTCACCTACTTCTCCTTCAGCTTTTTCCATGTGTAAGTATGTAGTAGTATATCCTCGTGGGGATGTGTCCGTACCTCAGAGGAGCCACCACCAGCTGGTTTAGGTTTGTGATTCAGCTTAGACTGTCAAGACGCTGACTTAACTGTTAAGAGCATATAGGTGTGGAATTCCGCCACACTGGATTTACGCTCTGAGAATCTGAGGGTGGCTAAGTCACTGAGATAGGAGCAGTTTAAGCCAGGCTTCTTTGGGAACCCGTCTTGTTTGGAACATAGGTAACGGGTTTGGGTGAGGCTGCGAATGTGATTGAACTTTTTCTGATTGTATTTACAGAGCAGCTCCAACGAGAGACAGCGAGCAGTGGAAGAAAGGTGGATCTCCTAGGCGATTTGGTCATTAGCTTGAAAATGGAGATAAACATGAAAATAATATGCCAAGCGGTATAGCCAAATCAAAGAATACACGTTACGTAGAGTAGTTATGCGGTGACTGACTCAGGAAANCCAACGAGAGACAGTGAGCAGTGGAAGAAAGGTGGATCTCCTAGGCGATTTGGTCATTAGCTTGAAAATGGAGATAAACATGAAAATAATATGCCAAGCGGTATAGCCAAATCAAAGAATACACGTTACGTAGAGTAGTTATGCGGTGACTGACTCAGGAAAGGAGATTAGGGGTTTGGAGAAGAATCCTCAAAGTGATTAGTCAAGAGTACAACTGCAGTAAAGCTCATGTAGTACGTGCACGTTTGTGTTTCGGTAGTGATTTTGAAGAAACAGGATCTTCATGCATTTAAGGTGCGCCGTTGCAGGGTAAAGTGGATGATTCTGGTGTTTAGGAATATTAGTTTTGACAACGAGGGAAGGGAGAGATTTGTTCACAGCCCTGAAATGAGCTGTGATGGAGTAAAACTCTGAGGAACTGTGGAGGAGGTTGATAAAGTGGAGCAAGTGTTGGCTTTAGTAAACAGCTCAATAAACAGGCTATAGTGTGTAAACATTTGGAAATTAAAAGAAAATGGAAAATTTAAATGTCTCTACTTATCTGGGAGAACCATAATCACA
>VZSC01009101.1:550136-567636 GCA_013398225.1 Steatornis caripensis
AACGTAGGGCCCCGCTCGCTTGGAAACGCATGAAAATCAAAAGTGACATTCCCTAGCAGACATGTTCTCGCTCTAAATCGGTGTTAAAATGTCTTTGCGTGAGAGCAGGCTGTTCGATGCAATGCCTGCCCCTTCTCTCCATCCCCGCCGAATCCAAGCCTGTCGAGGATTACAGCGTGCAACCTCTGCCGACAGCAGATAAATAACTGACAATATTTTAGCAGAGTTGCTAGGTTCTCCGCAGAGTAATTTGTTTTCTCCTTTCTCACCAAGTCTTTAATGTTTTGTTATAAACATCTATAGCAAGGCGCTGCTAATAGAAATGACTTATGGCCAAGGATCCGGATAAAAGACCGCGATGGGTTTCCGAGCTGCTTTCTTGCAAGGGCTGTGCCAAGGAATTACTCTTCCCTTTGTGCAAATGGGCTTTGCTCGAAACGGAGAGCAAAATTCTGGTGATCGATGGACAAAGTTCCCGGGTCTGTTCGGAGCTCCGTGCTGTCCCACAGGTTTTCATTGCAAGGTGATAAAATACCCATTTGGTGAACCATGAGTGTATTGAGATGGCATTGACTGGTGGGGCGCAGTTCTCCCCTTGTCCCCCAAAACTAGCACACCAGCATTTATACATGTACATTGTTCCCTCTCACTGCCCTTCAAAGAGGCCACAGACAGCTGTCAAAGCTATTTTTGGCTTGCTTGGGGTACACCAGCGTGTTCCTCAGCTCTTTTTGCATGCGAGCGTCACAGCGGATGTGCGAAGCTGCAAACCCGCTGCGCAACAACCGCAGTCACATCATCCAAGCGACACACACGTAATTTTATTATAAGATTGGAGCCTCTTTACTTCTCTCTTTCATGGAGAAGACCTACAGTGCTTGTTTTAACTCAAGGCGTTCACCCAAGCCTCACGGTTTTTCTTTTTTCCCTGTGTGCGCAGTGTCATGTCAGCAGTTAGAGACCTGATAAGAAAAAGTTGTCAGAAATCAATTCTTCTTCCCCTAATTGTACGGGTGTGATAAAAGATCACACGGGGAATCAGCGAGAATTTACACACACATGCAAAATAGCCACTATCAATTCACGTGGAAGATCAGATAAGCCCGTTATCTCGTGTCTGTCACACCAACGTGTGACAAGAGCGTGGGGCAGGAGATACAGGAGTGGGAGGAACGGCGGTGGAAGTCACGCTGAGGAAATTCAGAAGGGACAAAAAATCTAGATTGCAAGAATTATCTGAAGATTTCTGGTCTAAGGGAAAACGGTGTGTACAGAGATAGCGCCGTGCCCAGTTGCTTGTTTTTAACGTAGAGGATCACAGAGTCAAAGAGCTGAAGAAATGGGTCCTTGGAGGAGAGCTTATTTTGTCATCACCTTTGCTGTACTAACATGTGGCTGCCCCCCGTGAGGACCTGGTCCCCTTCACGCAGGAGCAAGTCCTTGGAAAGGGCTTGTCCCAGGTCGGTGTTGTGCCTCCTGTAATGGGACAGCTCTTCATCAGCGAGCTGAGCACAAGTTCTCTGCAAGCTGTGAGGGAGAGGAGCCTGGAAAGGCATTTTTTTAATAGTGATGCCTTGTTCCTCTTCACCTTGGCAGTGCAATACACGATTTGGTAGTTAACTGTTTGCCTTTGAATTCAGAGTTCAAAACTATTTAATATAGGGACATTTGAGAATGCAGTGAATCGACACCCATGTTGTATTGTCCTCACGTGGTCGAATATTTTTGGACCAAAGTTTATCCCATCGAGGTACAGGTATGTCAAGACAACAAAAGGGTAGGTGCTTCACCTAGAAATCATCATTGAGTACCTGTAAATACTATTAGCCTCAACAGGCATCTTCAACATTGTAAACAGCTGGCAGAGAGCATGTAGAAGAAATGGCCGTGGTCCTGCACCTCCCTGCCGGGTGGCCACTCGTGCAATGTCGTATAAGGAGGGCAGAGGTTGTGTTGTCAAAGGGAAGTAGATCCCCTGTTCCAGGGAAATCGTAGCTGGCTGAGTCCGGTCTGTTCTGCCGCTTTGTACGGGAAGGCAGTAGAGAGGAGAATTCGGCTCTAGATCCGGGAAACCCCATCTTCGAAAAGCAACTGATTCTGGCGTATTTAATCCAAAAAGGTGAACATGGTGGATAGATAAGACGGACTGAAAATAAACGCTTAAAATGCAAGCGTTTATACAACCTTAGCGAAAAGGTACCAGATGCAATAAAAAGCCCGTAGGATGTAAAAGAACAATTTTGAAACGTAAACTTTTTAGCAGCATCTAAGAAAAGCGATGTGGTAGTCCCAGAGAAAACAGTGCTCACCAGGGCTGCCATGCAGATGGCACATGGCGAATGAACCAGTACCACGGAAGTGTACGCAGAGACATCTGATTAAGTAGAAGCTGACACCCTCACTTCTTGAACGCCTAAAGCAAGAAAAAAATAGTCTGTCTTCACTTTTGTGCAAGCTAGAGTTCAGTTTGAGAGCACATACTAGATTTTTAGAAGTAGCAAGTAAGAAAGCTAATGAAATAACTCTGAGAAGTTCAAATTTAAATGTTAACTGGGAGGGCAGTTTGGAAATACCCGTTCTTCTTTTGTTACTCATTCATTGGT
Source organism: Steatornis caripensis (assembly GCA_013398225.1). Taxonomy (NCBI): domain Eukaryota; kingdom Metazoa; phylum Chordata; class Aves; order Caprimulgiformes; family Steatornithidae; genus Steatornis; species Steatornis caripensis. The sequence continues at coordinate 552,740 of VZSC01009101.1, forward strand.
AAAGTCTAACCTTGGAATTCCTTCCCACGGCAGGAGATTTGGGGTATTGACTCCTTCCAGTGGACAGCGCACTGTTCCTTGATCACTGTTTTTCAGAGCTTGTAGAAACTTTCAGCGTATAATGAAGACCTCTCAGGTGTGAAAATTTTGTGTCCTATAATGGACATCTCAGCATCATTTTTTCCATCTGTCTTATAGCACGTTTTCTCAAAGTGCTGTAAGAAGTTGATAGTCCAGAGCTGAAAACACCTCTAATCTTGATAACGGGGAAAAAAGATGCTTTCATTCTTCAGCTAAAAAGCCAGATACAATTTTGAGGAGCAGTTTGTTATGTTTATAGCATGAGCAGAGACTATAGTAAGTATTCCAAGGGCAATAATTTGCAATTTATGACTCTCTCTTTAGTTCCTTTCCTACCTGATCTCTGATTGAGATGTGGGTAACTAAAGACTCACAACCGTCCTGGAGTCATAAATTAAATGTGAACCTATCAGTTTTGGAAATTTTAAGACCAGCATTTCATCCCGTGGTAGAACAGCAGGGATTAATGGCTGTGACATTCACCTGCGAGGCTCTGAGAGACCTCAGCAGTGCATCATCCCCAAACGAAGGTACAGAGTGCCAAGATCTTCCTTCCCAAATCCTACGGAACACAAAAACATTGGTGCACTGATACACACTTTGCCTTTCTGTAAAACCTGGAATCTCTTAGTCTGAAACAGGAGTATCCAGGATCTGATCTTAGAGGTGGAGAACTGAGGCGGAAAGTGAGTTACCAGCTTTTGCTCACCAGATCACGTGTGCCTTTGGAGATGAACTGGAGCCGCCCCAGCTTCCTCTTGTTTTTGCCAGGCAAGAATGGGGTAACTGCCTCCGCAGGCCAGAGAGGGAGCAAGGACACCTACGTTTAAATCAGGTATTTGAATTTTCATTAGCTGGTAAATCTGAAGAGCTGAAAACGGGGTATTTTTTAGCTTTCCAAAAGATTGCATTTCTGCCAATCGTATCGAAAGAAGGTAGCAAAGGTGTTAGGGTTCAAGTGGTAATTTTTCTCGTATGGTTTCGATTGCACGGGCTCCTGATTAACAGTTGAAGCTGCTGATGTCAGCAGTGCGCGAAAGGAGAGGGGAACTATCCAGAAATACAAAGAGCTAAAATATTTAGTGATCTGTTCTCGCTCAGATGTATACTTCAGATTGCATTCCCTCAGTTGAGGGAAATCATTTCGGTTACCCTGCTCACAGTAGAAAGCAGTCCTCTTTCTGAACGCCTTTTTTCATTAATGTAGATATGTTTCTGAGATGAGAACCGATGTTTCTTCTAATTACGGTTACGTGTAGTTAATTCCCTTTTTTAAAAGCTCGGTGTGAAAGGCAGTTTCCTTTAAAAAGGGGGCAAAAAAGAAAAAAAAAGAAACAAGTGATACAGCTGATGTTCCTGTTGCCTTAGCAACAGCTTTATTTATTAGGGTCTGAAATGACATGAGTTAATATACCACATACCTGCTGATCGGCAAACTCTCCTATTTCAGCTCCAGTTGACAATTAAGTCCTGGACAGCTACAGCCAGGGGTTAATGTTACTCATTAGGAGAACTAGGTCATTACTGGGAAATCAAGGCACTTAAGGCAGCATGGATAAAATACAAAATTCAACATCTCAAGGAGTGAGGGGTTTTATGTTAATTAACCTTATTTTCCTTTCATTAAAAAAAATCTTTCATTTATGCGTAGGACAGTGGATCAATTAATTGGGCGGGGGAAAAAAAAGTAAGCCGTAGTTTACTTTCCTCTCCTAGTTGTCTTCATTTCCTTTGGAAGGGTTTCATTATTTTATGGAAAATTCTTATGTCTATATGATGAGTAAAAAGGGTATTAAAATTAAGAAGGGAATCATCATGGAAATCAGCTTTACCACAAGGGAATGAGCAAATAAAAGCCTTGGAAATGAAAATAAATAAGCTTTGCTAATACCTCACCTAAGGAGCGGCATATAAGCCCATCAGAGCTTGGAGATATTTAGAGGTACTTCTTTGCTTCTTTATTAAGCAGTTACATAGTTATTTGACCTTCAGAAACCGAAACTTTAGAGAACTAATTCAAGTTGTTGGTAAATATTCTATTTACAGAAAGCTGATCGGTGGTGTAGCCGACAGTAACTCCCGTAGTTAGTAATTGGCTTCTGATTTCCCGGAAAATTAAATATATTCTCTGAAAGTTTTATTAAGATATCTGAGTGGGAGTTTTAACCTGATAAGTCATAAGTGATTTAATAAAGCTCTCCTGAAAGCCCTTATTTACCAAGTTTTAGCAGACTTCATTCTGATACTGGAGAACTTAATAGGCTGAAAAAGAATCGCATTAAAATAAAATTTTTTATTTACTCACTGCTTCCCCAAATACACTTAGTGCTTTCACTTCTACTAAGCACTCTACTTTCTTCTCTATATTTAAGCTCCGTGGCCCAATTCTACATCTCATTGCGTTTAGAGCAATTTGGTGTAAAACCCTTTTCCGCTCCTTTAAAGCCAAGGATGAAGCAGCGTCTTACCTGGGATGCAAGTAGTAGACCATTGTATCAGATTGCAAGAGCACTGTTACCTGTAACAGAAGCAAAATTCAAGCCCTGAGAGTGGTTTTCTGCTCCGTGGGATGGTTTTGCACTCTGATGTACGTGTTTTCTTCTATTTAAGAAAATCCTTTAAATAACATCAAGACTTTTCTTGAAATATCAGATGCAGAGACCTTCCTCCTTCAGTCCCTCTGTGCTGTCCAAGTGCTCGTAGGGCAGCCACTCTAGTGCCATCCTCTGAAGCCTGTTACAGTCAATGTTTCAGCAGTGGTTGAAAAGCTGATCTTAATGTAAGACTACAACTGCGTCACCTGGACCTTCGAAGGTTATTTAAGTTTGGAGTAGAAACGTCAGTTTGCCATAAAAGCTCCGCTAAGCGTGGCTCACTCTTTTTCCATGATGGGAGACTCTTTTTGTGGTTCTTCTCTGGTACAACTGCAAAACCCAAGTCTTTGAGCAGAAACACTTGTACTGGTGGGACTGATGAGTCCTCTCAAGCCTCTGAAGGAAGGAGTCTTCCACCTGTTGTCATCAAAGCAGTCCTTTTATGCGTTGTTCTCCCAAGCCAGACTTGGCCTTTCTCTTTCAAAGCTCTTCCTTCTCTCTTTACCAGGCTCAGTTCCTTGTGCAGCATCTCCTTGTGCAGCAAATTTACATCTCGCATTTCTCCTGTTTCTCAGCCTTTCTTTGTCTCGGTCACTTTGGTCACCCTCCCTGCCTGTGCAGGCAGGGAACTTTCAACAACACATTGGTCCCTGTTTTCTCCTAATCCCCGCTGTCCAACCTGACTCTTGGTCTCCTATACTGGTTTCACATTTTTACCTGTATGAACTGGCCTTGTGTTGTATCTTTCCCCCCGCTCCTTTACTTCTTCTCTCAGTTCACTGTTCGTTCGCCATCCTGTTCTTGCGTATCTGGTTATATTGGTCAGATCTTATTTGTCCCCTTTGCTTTTTTCTGGTCCACATCTACGAGTTGTAGTCAAACTCTTCTAGTGCTTTTTTTATTTAACCAAATCTTCCATTTTCTTGTTGTTCCTTATTTTCAGTGCATATAAATGAGTTCTTTGTTCTGCAAGGTCCAGTAATTTTAGTTGGAGTCCAGTAGAGGAATCATTGAAAGTGAAGACAAGAGCTGTGTTTTCAGTTCGGATGTTAGATCTTGCCGTGGTTTTAGCAGCCTGACCTGCGGTAGCAGGACCGTCTTGCTCAGCTTTGGCCTGAGGTATGCCCAAGACACGTGGCCTGTTCAGTGACCAGGCACAAGAAGAAATTTTTTAAAGTTTGGCTGCATTTTTAGGAAGACTTCCAACATGTGCAAAAAAACTATATCTTTGTCTTAAAATCAAACACAACCAAATACTCAGTTCTTGCTCTAAAACAAGAGTTTCAAATACTTAAAACAGAGGTTTATTTGAAATTTGATATATGCAAGGTATGGTTTGCAGTTCTACTGGGTAGTTGTTTTTTTTAAAAAAGAAATCTTGTTCCTTGGATGTTCTGGAAAACTTTTGGCAGAATTTTTCTAGAATATTATAGTCCAAGGTAGCCTCAGTCTTGGGAAAGAAACAGGGGCAGAAGAGGTTTTGTAATAAGAAGTCCCAGACAAACTTAGCAGACGATGCCACCAACCCCCGTTGTAATTCACAGCACCCCTAACCAAAGTGTGCAAATATCCTCCAAGAGATAAGAATCAAATATTTTGTAGAGTAAATGATCTAGTATTCTTCCTTATTTTCACCAGTAATAGAGGGGTTATATCTACCCCTTCAAAGCTCTTTCTAATTGGTTTCCTCTTCATACTGCACTGCAACTGTTTGACTATTCTCTCTTTCCCTTCTTCTCTCTTTCCTCCCTTTGCCCTCTAATCTCTGCTTTTTCTCAGTTGGATTTCTGCAAAATCTGACTCAATCAAGTGAGTTGATTCCTCGTTCTGAAAGCGGTGAGATTTTTAGTTGCTTTCATCTTGTTGAATAATGAGTTTCAAGCCTTGGTCTTGGTGCCAAGAAAGTTCCTGCTTAGGATCTTCACGCTTAGAGATGACAGCTTCACAAACCCAAAAGGGATGAGTTATCTCAGGTACGTGAGCTGATCGTTCTCAGAACATTACTCGGTAAGGACCAGGACTTAGTTTTTGACCCAGGCAGGGTATCTGATGGAGTATTAAGTAGTTGTAGTTTGGTGATGTGAGTCCGCCGTGGAAATCACAGAGGGCCCACAGAGTCTTGTATGGTGGGATTGCCGTTGCTGGGCAAATGTGTAGTAATGTAGTTTTTATTCAGTAGTTTATCTTTGATTCTCCTTCTGTTTTTCCAAGGAACCACCTGAGTAGATTCTTATCCGCTTACTATCATATTTATACCCATCTATTGTTACCATGACATGACTTTTTTTTTTTTTAATAGTATGTTGAATTACAGTAGGTTATATTGTGTATGGTTATCAAGGCTGTCAGGGCCCCTCAGATTATTTTATCTCTCCTCAACAACAGGCAACCATTTGCTACGTTACCTTTGGAACACAAAAGGAAGTTAATTCTGATTTATTTATTTTTATAAGAAACTGTTTGGGGGTAATCCATAGCAGTTACTGGGTTGTGTTGTAAATTCAACTAAAATGGTTTTCACCTGAATCCTGTACTCGTGAAAAGCTGGGTTCGCTAAGTTGGAGTAAAAGAAATGGCAAAGCATCCGAATGAGAGCGCATTGCTTTTTACAGCAAGGGTAACTGAGACCAAACGCCGGTGTTCGTCTTCAAAGGTTAATCTCTGCTTAGGAAATAAGCAGGAGGCTCAATGACTGATGCTGATCCTGAGGTTTCTTTGGTTGGAGAATGCACAATATTTTATTTCGAGTTTTTTCTTCATGAGTTGTGAGGAGAGAAGAAGAAGAATCTAAACAATAAACTCCCAAGGTTCTTTTTTTATGAATCTCTTCTAGATAACACAAGATAGGAGAAAATGCTTTTCCAGCGTAAAGCAAAATGCCACCCATTTTTCTCAGGCCAGCAGTTTGAAAAAATCAGAAGGTAAAATACACACTCCTCGCTGTAAATACGTCACAGGCTATAACAGAAAATAAAACACTGTATTTGCCAGTACTGTTTGGCTGCTTTTTGCCGCTCTAGTGCCATTTTTTAATTCCGTGGCTTGCAGAGGTGTTTTGCTAGAGCAGGCAAGGATCAGGACCTTTTTTGTTTGTAGGGTGTCCAAATCACTAGCTAAAATTTATTCTGTAGGGTCCTTTTTGTCAGTGACACTTATGCGGAAACATTTCCTTCTACTTGAGTCCATTTTCTGTTAACTGAGGGGGTATTAGATATTGTGGCGACTTTTGATGCTGATGATGCCAGACAGTGTTTAGAGGCACAATTACTGCAAAGACATTTTGTAAGCGTATCAGCTGAAGAAGAAAACTCCTTGGACTTAACTACGTATTTACAGTGTACTTCTACCTCATATTAGAAATGTAAAAAGATGGAAAAATACTGTGATAAATTGAATACATGGGAAGCAATTAACTTTTCCTTCTGTTTGCATTTTCATAGTTTTTTCTTTTTTCCTCTTTTGGTTTCTAATAGCTCTTGCCGGCAGTAATGTTTCCTCTTTTGCAGTTATTGTGAGCATGGTTACCAGAAATTTGGTATTAGAATTTTATTTTTTTTTTTATCCTTTTTTTTCCCTCCCAATCTTAACATAGAAAAGGTCTATTCGAGTCATTTGATTTAGGAAAGCCCTCTGTCCTCTGTGAAAATAGTGCCTAGAATGTATTTCATTCGGTATATTGAGTAGGCTTGTGACATGAGTCTCTTACTTTAAGAAAAGTATTGTCCTCCTGAAGTATTCACTGACTCCGATCCTCACCACGTTTCTGTAAATGAAAGCTCCTGTAAGACCGTATCTTACAGATGGGAAAACCCGGGCAGAGCCGTCTCGTGGGAAATCAGTGTCAGAAAAAGACCGGAACTCCGCAGTTCTCTGTTTTGAAGGCCAGGCTTATTCTTTGTGACTACGCCGCTGCTTTCTAACATTGTTAGATTACAGTAAACCCATATTCAAATTTTGCTGAGATCAAGATTTAACATAAAATTTCAAAGCGTGATAGAGTAAATACAGTGAAAAAAGTCACGGGTGTCGTTCTTTAGGTTAGGTTTGGCATGAAATGGGGGCCCGCTTTTGGTTCAGCAGAGCGTGCGTGCAACGACTGCGCCGTGCACTGACGTGCTGCCGTTCGCTTCTTGAAAATGCCCTGGACAGATACAAGGTCGACAGGAGACTGATGTCACGTGAGTCCTCTTATCAGCCTGTGGCATTCTTCGTCACTCTCCCCAAGTCCGTACCGTATCAGTGAAAACAGTAAAGGACCTCAAGTTCCTGCTGTTATCACCCAAACGAAGCACGTTACTGGGATAAAGGCACCTTGCAGCTGCCGGCTCTGGTGTGACAGAGGTGCAGCTCTTGCCTCGCAGCCCTCTCTCAGCCCATGCTTTCCTTTGCCTTCATTCTTTCACAAATGTGAACTTCTACAAGGGGTTTTACAGATTTCCTACCTTTGCCTCCACGGTGCTTTTGTTCTCCTTTCTCACTGCACTGTGCTTCCCTGCCAGTGCCACTGCGTGCCTTCGCTCTCTTTAGTCTCTTCCTCTTCAGTTCTCCTCCCTTAATTATCGTGCAGTTTTATTTTTGCTTCCTAATTTATATCTTTACTGATATTTTTCTGACCTTTCCTCTACCACTGATAGCGCTCTCAAACGCTCTGTGCAGCTCCTCGCTGTCTCACAGTCTGATCTTTCTGCATTCTTTCGTTTTTCCCAAGCCTATGTCTTCCTTTTTCTCTTCTATTTACCCTGTATTCATCTTTTTCCCCCCTAGGTTTGGATATACCATCATTTTTTTTTTTAGTTTTCAACTTGAATATTTATATCTTTTTATTAATTTTTTTCCTCTTCTTGTGTCTCTCTTCCCCTTGACGTTGCTTTGCCCATCTCCTCTGCCCTGTTTGCTGCCAAACTCGCTCCACGCTATTTCACATGCCCAGAACTAAGGGACCACTGCCGTCCGCTTCAAGGTCTGTGTCTTAGAAACTTCATTTCCTTTACTTTTAATTATTGGCTCTGTGCTCACAGAGTTCCCCGGCCCCATGGCTGCCCCTCGCGCCTTCCCTGAGCAAAGCCGCGGCCATGCCCACCTTCATAAATAATGAGTTATACTTCTGTGGCCTATTTCGTCAGCCATTTTCTAGCAGTAATTGGAGGTGGGCAGAAATGTGTCTTCTGGCTCTTGCTATATATCCTAAAAAATAAAAGGAGAAATTAAATCGCTACTTTAACTTCTGAAGATTTTGTTCCTGTTTTGGTATCGCCCTTTCCCGCCTTTGCCCATCTCCCCTTCAGGCGGTTTTATGAAACGGGGAGGCCGAAGGAGATGCACCCGGTTTGAATTGCTTGGATTTAAGGCACTGCAAAAAGTGAAATATTGCTGCGTGCCCTCACAATTTGGGATTCTCTGCCACTGAAAATCTCCCATGCTAAATGTCCTAAGAAGATTAAGATCAACCGTTTTAATATTGCTTTTAGCTGAGCTTATTTGTAACCCTTTCAGAATGTGTAGCACCTTAAGAGATGACACGACAGGGCTGTTGCTGTCACAAGCGTTATGTGCCTTTTACGTGGTATTTTCTCAAATTTTAAGACTTTCTCCCCTGGTTTGGCACTTTTATGTTACTGATTAATTTACATAAACCGTAGGTTTTAATATTTTTTTTTTAAATAGACTGCATTTATTTTGCCCCTTTGAGCAAGTCCCTTTTCCGTGGCTCTTCTGCTTTCTAATTGCATAGCTATATGTCTCTTCCTCCAAATCCTAAATAACTGCGATTATCGCCATGTATTATAAGTTTACATATGCTTAAAAAATTAAACTTAAGCCACAGAAGACCATATGGGTCTCTTACTGAATTTCACTCAAATTCAGGAGATGAATATGCACTGAATAATGTAAAGGGCCAAATTCTGCTGTTTCTGGTTTGGTTTTTTTTTTTAAAATGTGTTTTCCGTCACTGCTCAGGGATATGGGCATCCTGCAGCCACAGGGAATAACTCCAGTTGAGCTGGTCTCCGTGCACTCTCCTTCCAGTTCTGGCAACTGGTGAGGCTCGAGGGCCCGGGCTGAATTCACAAAAGCGCAGAATAGCAGAAGGGTCTTTTGAAGACTGTCGCCATTGATCGTATAGAGGAGCATCATCGCAGTGCTATGAAGTTGCTTTTTTTAATCATTTTAGGCTGAAAAGAGGGATGTCAAGTCATCAATTAATCCTGACAGCATCCTTCTGTGGTGAAAAAATAATACTGTCACACCCATTTTATAAACAGAAAATCTAAGGCAGAGATAATGGAGGCTCAATACTGGTGCTGCTGATACCACCGCCCTCCCGATCCCCGTTTCGACGACAGTCCTGAAAGTTTTATTTCAGTTTACAATGGGAAGTCACTAAATCAGGCTGAACCCTTGGCTACATTCCCATACCCAGACCACTAAACCTCAGCCGATTCTTAAGAGACTTCAAATGTCTTTCTTAAAATGTGTTTTAGACTCAAGAAATAAAAAATCCTGGGTAAAAAAATACCAGTGCGCAGTATCTAAACATGGAGTTTTGATGTCTCTGACAGCAGTGCTTCCAAATCCAAGGATAAGTGTGGTGCCTGTGTCTGTTTTGTGGCATTTACAGCTGGACTTTGGTCATGCTGATGTTTTCATGTTCTTATGGTGAAAGTTAGAACATCTTCACACCCAGTTCTTGTTTTTCCTTTACCAGATGCGTACGAAATCAAGTAAGAATCGAAGAGCATCTCAAATACCTGAGCTAAACAACAGAGCCAGACCCTAGAATCACATTAGCTTAATTTTTCCCCAAACGTAGTATCGTGAAAGAGAAGTTAGTGCTTTAATATCGGGCTTTTATAAAGTTTTGCAGTTTTTCTTAAGGAAATGGAGTCTATATAATTAATACTGTTTAATAAAGCTCAGAAATGCAGCAGATGCAGCCAAAAGTGCACGTCATTTTGAGCAGATCTTTACAGAACAGACATTCCATATTGTGTTCATCTTTTTCCACGATCACTGCTATGACAATCTGGTGTGTTTAGCAGTTGTTGCTGAGTAAGGCAGACTGGATTGTATATGATTTTTCTCCATGTCAGCCAAGAAACGGAGCTCTCTTCTTTTTGATGCAGTAAAGAGGTGGTCTTGTGCTATTTATTGCTTTCTACCAGAAGCAGCTAGACCTGTACTAACTTGCAGGAATGTAGGTGCGTGTGCTAGAAGCTGTCTGTAGCTCTTAACTGAAAATAAAATGGTTGTGGTGTGGAAACGTCTCAGGACCTGACAAATCAAATAAGATGACCTCCCAAACAAACAAGCTACAGGATTCAGAAAACGTGTCATTAAAGTCTGTGAGTATCACATAAAAGCAAAATATTTTAAAAGGGGATGTGGAAGGAAGATCACCTACAGCTGAAAACCCATAAGAGAGGCTCCAGTGCAGAGGAAACGTTTCCCCTTTCAGCATTCCTTCTGGGTGCCAAATTTTCCTTCTGTTCTTCCCCACCTATTAAACAAAGCTGCAACTTCCAATTCCTATCAGTTTTCCTAAATATGCGCAGCTTATGTGGCTTCGACGAGCTGTAAGGCTCCATATTCTCTTGCCAGCTCCTTGACAATGTGGCTCCAACAGCATCCTCCACTTTTGGCTGCCTCTGGGACCCCTGGTCTCTTCTGGAGAGGGAGAGGGAAAGCATATCCTTTGCTGGAAGGACTTTCTGTGACTGCGAAGCCGATAGCGGGGCTGTGAAGAGCTTGGAAAGATCCCCATAAGCATCGTGGCCCTGTCTGTCGAGGCTGCCTGCTCTGTGTAACGGGGATGTTTCGGCCCACCTTGGGAAGAGCTGTGCATACCTCAGCATCAGATACGGGGTGTGCTCGTCGGGATCGCTTATGAAGCACCCACAAAAGCCTGCCGAGCCGTTGTGGCTCGAGGCTGACGGGAAACATTACACTGAATTACACTGACTCCCAGCACCAAAGCTATTTTCCTTGCAAACTTGCACGTTTCCGATAGAGATGTTCCCTTCTAGCCAAGTCCGACCCCTCGGCTGCAGCCCCATTTCGGCTCTTTCAGCTGGGCATTTGGAGGGAACTAAAATACTGGCAACGTGTTTCTGCATGTAATTTACCTACCAGAAACAGGTGGGTATTTTAAGCGCAAGGATGCAGGCAAACTAGTAGGCAGTTCTGGGATCTCTGCAACTGGAAGAAATTGTGTCTCCGAGCTGGTGTTCGTATCTACTTTGGTTACTGGAACCACCGTGAAAACTCCTGGGTCACAGATGTGAAACAAATTACGAAACTTAGGCAGTTGCATTCCTCCTTATTATTGAGAACAAAACAAATCTGGGAGATGGAGGACCTCTTCAAGTAATTATTTTCTGGCTTTATTTTAAGAAAATGCAACTAATTCTGAAAACTCCACGATTGGTGAAGATTTCTCAGCCTAGGAAAGTCCCGTGAATTAGAAGATTAATTTGTTTTAATTCCCTAAACCAAAAATATTGACTGAATGAGAAATTAACACATGTAGAGCTGCAGATGTCATTTGGTTTCAGATTTCCTGAATGATATAATTATTAATCTTTCATATAGCAGTGTGACAAACCTACGGATTCATTCCACAAAATTAGTCGGTGGAGAAAGACACCAGGACAGCTGAGCTATAGATTTTCCCTTAATACAGGAAGGAAAACAGTGGAATTTTCTAAATAATAAATAAAACCAAAATACTTTAAAGACATATGGCGCACATCTGTCTGAAATACAATAATTTAAAGCAGAGTAATTAAATGCAAGATATAATAGTCACCTTAGAGTAGAGGGATTATCTCATTTCGTTTTTAATATAACTTACTGAATTTGGGAAATTTAGATCCTGTGTGGCGTCTTTTGAACCTGGCCTAGTCGAGAAGCTAGATTAGCAAATTACCTTTTTATTTGCTCTTGAGATAACCAACCTCGTGTTTCAAGACATTGAGTGTCATACCCATACAAACCTTTAATATTATCTTTAGCTGAAATTATAAATAAGTACAGGTTTCTTACTTTCTATTTTAACTTCCAGTTAACTCCTTCGAAGTCTAGGGGTAGAAAATGCCTTGTGTTAGTTTGTTCCTTTCTTCCTTGCCTAAAGGGCTGAATGGATCAGAAGCTTTATGTTAGTGCAGCATGGGCTCATAAAATTCCAGTTGGGCAAATCCTAAACTTTTAGCAAAAGTTTTTGATTAACCTGTTCCTCCTGAGACAGGGAGCAAGCTGTAATGGAGATGCTGACATGTTTTTTGACAGGTAAAAAAACCCCAAACTGAGCAAAATGGATTTTTTTCCTGCCCTCCCCTTTTGTTAACCTGATTTTGCCTTCAGCTAGGTGAGCTGTTACTCCGCCCTCCTCACCTTCAGAGTTGGTAATTTGAAGAGTAAAAGCATCATTTGAAGACGGGGAAGAGAGAGAAGAATGATGAAACTGAGTTTTGATCCCAGGTGCCGGGCTGAGGAAAACGTTCAGCCGTGCGGCGTAAGCGAAGGGGGGAAATTGTGCTGAAGACGTTTAGTCCCCAAAAGTGCAATTTAAGGGAAATACTGTTCTGATAACCAACCAAACAAAAAACCAGTTCCACAAGTAAACATCAACGATGCTGAGATAAGTTCTGTTTGTTTCAAGGGAACACGACAAAGATCCTGAAACTTTCTTTAAAGTCTTGCTGAAACTGAAAGAGAAAGACCTACCTTTTCATGTGTCCGTCCTTGGAGAGGCTTTCACTGAAATTCCAGGTACCTTTCCTTTTTTTTTCTTTACTGTAAAGTTACCAGAAAATAGAGATTTCCAGAAGTAGTTTTCGTGTACGTATTTTCTTACATTAGTGCAAAGAACGTGTTTGAAATCTCCATAGTTGTAAAACTAAATAATATTGATATGTTGTGAAAAGACAGTAAGCATTTTTTTTATTTTGCTTGGCAGTGCAAGACCTTATTTCTGACTTGTATTTCGGTAACACTTCTGTATTTATTTGAGTAGAGAGATAGGTGCGAGTGATCGGATGGTTCAGATAGGAAGCAAAAGCTTTCAGGCCGAGGTCGCTCATCTGAAATCCAGACTGAGATTTTAGCAGGTGAAAACACTTAGTTCCCTTCCAAACGTAAGGTTAAGGACTTCTGTGGAGAGCTTCTGGTTTGTATCTGGCATGAAAGCAGTCATTAATCTTGAATATTTTCATACCGCTCTTTTGCCCACTCCTTCCATTTCTTGGTTTCTGACACCCAGTACTCTGTAAACTCTTTTACCCATCTGAAAAAGAAATAGGTTTTATTCTGGATACACACAGCTTTGTGCCTGAGATATTGTGGCAATAAATAGAATTATGAAATCCTATACAGGGTACTACTTGTAATAAATTAAACCTTTTAAATGTGTACATTAATGACGGGCGAGCTTCAAAATACCTGGTGTTTCAGCCCATACATCTTTTCCAAACTGTAGACTCGCATCCCTCCACCTCTTCGGTCTGTAAAAACAGACTTGGGATTAGTTTATTTGTCAGTTCTGTCATGTCTGCTGCTTGCTGAACTGGTGATACTTCAATTGTCTTAGTTTTGATTTTGCAGTTTTTAAGATGCCCAGGAAATTTATCTGATCCAAATAACTTTTGGGTCCCCAACTGTGGCACAGCTGGACTGGAAAAAGAGGTAATAATTTGGGAGCAGGAAATTCTTCGTGTTTTCTGTCCACTTCTTTTTAGACAGTTTTCTGAAAGCCTGTTCTTCCGGGCAAGTCTTACTGCTGATCCCAAGGCAACGTTGCTTTCCAGACTGAGCGCACCAGATTTCTTAGAAGGAGAAATTTCTAAGGAATATGTGACAGATAGGAATATACGATGGTGCACTGCGGGAACAGATTCTATTGACACTCATTTTGGATGTTGTTGCATATCTCATTTGTGGCTTCAGTGCTTATGAATAATGTAGATCATCCTAAATTTATGCCAGTATATCAAATCTATATGCCGCACCTCTTGTCTTGTCAATTCATTCATCCTCGTGTATAAATAGAGTCTATATAAAGGGCAACGTGGTGAAGTGTGTCTCATCACCGTGCGTTTGATGGGGCCGTATTCATACAAATGACATATGCAGGTCATTGCTAACAAGTAGCAATAAAGCCTGTTGCTCATACTTTACTGAAAATCTATTTAAGAGATTTTTTAGATTTTTTTTTTTTTTTAATAAATTGTTGGCGCTGCATTTCCTCTCCCTCCAATTATGGGACCAAATTCCCTCAGTATTATAAATGCCACGTTTACAGTCATTGGTCAAAGTGCATAGCGTATTTCGTAATTCAGTAATCATTCATTTATTTGAAGACCCAGTTCTCACTGGTTAGAAGCACTGGGCAACTATCCAGTAGGAAGTTACAAAATCTTTAATTTTCGGTGGTGCTAGAGCTTGGGTTTAGGCTCTAAAGGAGTCAAAAGGTACAACTTAGGGCTTCAAGCAATTGTGCTTCGTGGGCTGTTCCTCTCCCAGGGAAAGGAGCGAATGGCTCCACGACTGGCTCTTGTTTGGGCTTCATCAGCGGTGGAGGAGTTAGGGCTGGCAAGTATCCCAACGATAACCAGGAGTTACTCCTTGTGAGTGGAAGTTGTTACGTCTGTCTCATGTTTGATCTTCGTGCGTGTAGTACCGGCATCATTTTCAATTGGAGGTTTAAGACTGTTTTCTGGTACTCCTCTGTCCTGGGATAGAAGCTTGCGTTTGCAGTGTGGTTTTACGGTCCATCAGATTTTGGCTAGATAAACGATAGCAGCGGAGTGGTGTGCGTGTTTGAAAGGCCAGCCCGCACATCTGAGCCCCATACCGAGAAGCAGCATCTCTCCATCCTTACCCTAATGCTGAGCCAGGCTGCCCCAAAGAGCCTGCCGGCCTCCAGCCGTCCCAGCCCTCCTCATTCCCCTTTCGGCCTCCACACCTCGAGCTCAGAAAGACTCGGGCCTCCCTCAGAAACCTGACTGTACTTTCTCCAGCTTTTTCACCGTTCCTCCATCCAGTCTGCTTGTTTCCACCCTGCCTGCCAGCACATCTTCGGTCTTTTCCCGTACTCTCCATCTGGTTCCTTTTTGCGTTGCTTTTTCCTTTCCCAGCCGAGTGCTCTCCTCCTTTCTTCCAGACGTCCCCTCCTGAAAGCACCGACGTGGAGATCCGTGAGTTTGCTCCACTGGGCTCTGCAGCGAA
>VZSC01009101.1:572636-584597 GCA_013398225.1 Steatornis caripensis
CCCCCGTTTAAAACTGAGTAGATATAAAGGAAATAGAGTTCTTTCTGGACTGGATGGGGTGCCCGTAATAAGGTAGCAGACCCGATATGCACACGAAGGTCACGAAAGCCTTTTGGATTGTTACTGAAAATACGAAGGTGAACATTGACAAGATTTTGGATATTTTTTTCTGGGGACTGAGGGAAACTGAAGTTAAAAATAAAGTCCTCGTATGGTCAACATGTTGGAGGAAATTCAAAGACTCTCATAAAATAAACACGTTTTAAGAAGCGTTTTGAATTTCACTGCGTAATTTCTGGCCAACAGAAATTACAGTTGTATCTTTGGAGGGACATTGTGTCAGATCAGTGGTCATTACGCATAAAAAATAGACTGAAAACTTGATGCCTTAACCCGTTCAGTTATTAAAATGCAAACACGAAGAGGATGGCTTTTCTTTAGATTTGCTACTAGAAAACTTTGCTCCACCATGTCGTGATCAGACAATATTTGGGTTTGATGTTAAAAGAGATAACGTAAATTGTTCCTTGGAAAAACAGGAGTACAGAGCGTCGCACGCTTTTGCGAAGGAATCTCATCGGCAGTTATTAAAAAGTACAACAATTCTATGTCCCGAAAAATAAAGGGAATCATCTGAAGCATGTGCGTAAGCTAAAATATCCCAGCCCGGAGCATGCTGCAAGTTGTTCCTAGGCTATATTTAACTGTAACCTTTGGAGTCTTAAAGTCGAAGGAGCGTATCTGTTCTATCAGGTAGTGGTGATGGCGTGCGGCTGTGTATGCATATGCGTAGGTCCAGACGTGCGCACGTGTGCACTTGTTTTCCTGCAGCATTATTAAGAAAAGCCGTCCATACTTCACCATGTTGTTACACGTGTCTGTCTGCTGATTATAAAATGTGTTAAACAGTATTTAAAAAACAAAAAAATGCAGAGCTGCGCTTTGATTTATTCAGCGAACAAAACATATGCTCGCTGTTCTGTTCTATGTAATTCATATGATCAATAAAATTTTCTTTAAAAAGAGCAACTTTGGCGTTTAGAAGAATTATGCCGCTGAAGAAAAAAAATGTTTCGCTCTCGCTATATGTAGTCGACCTCGGTGCTCTTGTACCAAAATAAGTTTCGGGCTCACTAACGTCTATTTTTGTGTATTTATTATTTCTAATCCTCAGGGTCGAAGCAGTGTATTGCGGCTGTTACCCGCTGTGTCCCAAAGCCTTGGTGTACCCAGAGATATTTCCAGGTAGCTGCTTCGTTGCGTGTTCTTTCTGCTGAAACGTAGTAACATGATTCGTGCTAAAATACAAAGTTGGAGAATAAACTTGAGCAAAAGCAATTGTTTATTTGGCAAGCCAACATGTTAGTGTTAAGAAAAATTTTATGTGTTTTAATACATTAGACGAAGTTTATATTTGCCATCTGTTCTTTTAAGATAACACAAAAGCAAGTTTTGAAATAGCATTCTTCATTGTTAGCATACACAACCCGTAATGATAGATTTTTGTTAAAAGGTCAGCGATGCTGCGGTGGTTTGCAGATTTTTTTTTTTGATACACAGGAAAAAAAAAAAGAAAGGAAAAAACCCAAGGCCTGAAAATCACACCAAATTATTTAAACAATTTAATACTTAATAGTATGCAACTGCGGTACAGGATACACACTAATGTAGTACCAGTTCTTTGAAAAATCTCATCGCTAACTGTATCACATATGCATTGTGTTACATTAGAATAATGTATTTTAATCACCCAAAGGAGATGTCTAAACAGCACAACTACACAGTCTTATTTAGCATTAAACATCCTTGTGAGCTGAGGTAACCTTATAAAATCATGCTTAAATAATGTAAAACATGAGGCGGCACAGAGCAATATGCATTTTTAATTAGTAAAGTGACTAATATCGAGTGTGTGCTTTGAGGTTTTTGTTTCATTAAAAATGTATCTGTTTTTCCTGCAGCTGAATATCTGTATTCTACACCTGAACAGCTTTTTAAAAGGCTTCAGAATTTCTGCAAGAGACCAGATATTGTAAGGAAACATCTCTATAAGGTAGCTGTTCAGAATAGTTTTACATGATATAATGCCATATTGAAGTACAAAGGAAAAAAACCCTTAAAAAAACAACATTTAATTAACATACTAATGTTTAAAGGAAACATGCTAGGGAGGGATATTAGTCGTTACACTAACAAGGATTAATTAAACTGGATGCCAGTTGTATTAACCTAGGTCTTATGAAATACGTGCACTTAATGCATGCTACATGCTTTTTTTTAATTTATTGTTTTCTGAAATGACTGTCCTTTACATTTGGACCCAAGAGGCTTATAAAAATGAACCTGGATTAATGCAACTCATTAGTTTAAAAGGAAAATAAAAGAAAGATCCTACAATTATACTAATGAGGATAAGCCTACCTTCCTATCCTAATTTAATCTTCAGTCCTCAAAAAACGCAGGTGACTGGTATCAGGTAAGCTTCCTCTGCCTTTTGGAATTATTTGCATTATTTTGGTAATTAAGGTGATTTTAACTCTTTGCTTTTTGAGGTACGCTGAACATAAAAAAAGTTTATCAGAAGCAGAATTTACTGGTGTTTGTCATGTCCTAGCCTTTCCGGTCATTTATATAGGGAAAGTACGGTTTCAGTGGCAGACCCTGCATTCACATTTTGATCGGGTGTTCGACGCTACACCGACTTTCACATTTTTAAGAGGTGTGTTTATACCGCTAGGAGTTTTGGTTTTTTTTTTTTTCATTAAGCGTTGCTGCCTTTAGAAAAATAACTGCTGTTTCCTGCATGCTGATAGGTAAACTTACAGCGTTTTCTGACCTTTATGGTCCTGGCTGTGCCGTGGGCCCCTTGGATTCACATTACCACCTCACGACAAAGGTGTTTCAGGTTGTAAAAAACCTGAATTCAACTGAAAGAAGGCTCGGGGGTGCATGGAAAAACTCTTCGTGTTACCCGTGCAATACAAATGTGGTCTCTTCGGCGTTCCCCGTCGCCGTCCAGGCACGCTGTTAATGAGCAAGTCGAGTAATCTCCTTCCTAATTTGGAGGCTCATGTTGCCGGCAGACCTAAGCTCATCTCTCCACCTTCCTCCCTCTGGGGACCAGAAAGCGTTGTGTCTCGCTGAGTGTCGTCTGTCTCCCTGCGCCCTCCCGCACACATGTAGCAGGAGGAGCGAGGGTTTAGCCCACGTCTGACTTTTTTTGTGACCTAAAAATAGATGTTTACATAATGATACATCAAAGACGATGTTGCTTCTGCAGGAAACAGTTAAACTTCAAGAAAAAAGGAGAGAACCAAAAATGCAATTTAACACCCAATTTCAAGCTCATTATCTTTCATTGTCTATTAACTTGGCAATGGTTCAGGAGGTAGCTCATAATAGTTTAAAATGCTGACTGAACATTTCCAGTGTTCAGCATTACTTCTTGAGTCAATAGTATCGTATAGTTATACATGGTGGCTTCAGAGGGAAAACAGCCCCGAAACGTTTACCTCAACATTTCCCAATGCTTCAAGCTCAGCTGGCAGTGGCGTTCACGTGGATGTTCTCTGCACGAGTGGATCCCCAGCTCCGAAACGGAGCCAAGGTGCACTCAGAATGGAAATAGCGGTAGAGCAAATACCGATATGAAATAGCGTAGGTTTAAAATGTGTGCACGAGCCCCGTAAGCAAAACGCTGATTTGCTCGAAGGAGTCGTCCTTTTTAAAAAAAAAATCCCTCGGGATGATTCGCAGGCAGAAGCTGAAGGTGTTTATCCTACCCCTCGTACGTGGGCTTGTGCACTGTTAGCGGTGCAGCCCCCATTCGCATCTTCTGAGTGCTTGCACTGGATGTCTGCAGCAGGTAGCGCTGGAGCTGAGTGGGGGATCGTTTTAAAACGCGTAAAGCAGAGCCTAATCCACAACCTGTGAGCACCAGAGGAAAGATCCCTGTTGTCTTTAATAGGCTTTGGATCAGCTTGGAGAATACTGTTAGAGTTGTCGTTCTGTCTTTCTGGCTTTCTGCACCCACGTATGCCAAGTCTTCCTTTCACAATGAAACTACCCGTAAAACCTCCTGGAAAAACGCTAACTTAGATATGTGCTGTTAATGTCGTTAGAGTTGGAACGATGCTGCTTTTTAGGAAGCTGAGAAGAGTGAAATTGTGAAGGGTACGCAGCACTCCCACTGCATTTTCGCTTTTTTTCGGATCGGTATAATATTATATATATTGTAGTGGAATAGAAAAGGGACCCCAGCACGGTAGTGCATACTGACTGGCTACCTTCCTTCCAAAAACGTGCTCCCTGCTCCCTGCCTGAAGTTCATAAAGTAGCTGCGAAGTCTTGAAAGTAAAAACGCTTTAAAAGCAAATAGCGCTTTTCTTTACTGGTTGGGGATTCTGTTTCATAGATCGGGCAGTAATCGTCATCAGAAGTACCCTGGGTTATCCTTTTACATATTGCTGGCGTTTTATTACTAAGGATATCTATACTAATTAGACAGCGGTCTAATTAAACAGGCAGTTCTTCCTTCAGTTGTGCTCAGAGCTTGTGCTGACGAGTTAGGGGCGCAAGGGAGAGAAACGGCAGCGGGGCAGTCAGGTTGGAGAGCCGGACACCGGGAATATCCCTGTGGAAATGCGCAGACCAAGACGTTAAACTGCAGTAGCTTAACTCGACGGAGCAGATTCCTGCTGGCAGACTTTTAAAAATGTCCATAATGTAAGCACCTACGAAAGCCTTTCCAAATGATGTATTACTTACCCTGCATATTCTTACAGCACCCAAGGCTGGCTCGTTTGCATTTCACCATCGCCTTCTACCAGTTGTTAGCAGAAGATTGAGATGAGTGGAAAGCAAACCTCATTTGTTATCAATTATTTGTTCTGCTCCAGTTTTATGGAATCAAATGTTGCTCTCTGGTTCTGGGTATATTGCCAGAATGAAGCGAGTAACAACAGGGCATCGGTTTCTGTCGGAGTACACCGTAAGACCTGTCAGTGTTTGCAAGCTCCCTATCTATCTAGTAGATTTAAAATTTTAAATTTAAAAAAAAAAAAGCAGGGCGAAGCATTTGTTTCTGCATTATTTTCTTTAAGTTTACCTTTCAGTTCCCTCACTTCAGTTTCTTAATTTAAAACAGCATGTATAAAGAGTATACGGTGGAAAGGGACAAGAAGAGTTGCCAAAAGCCAGGCATGGAAGGAGCTGACAACTTTAAATAATCTCTCCCAGCCCTCCCAGCTGAATGAGTGCTGGTTGACATGCTGTCAGCTTCAGTTCCTACAGAAAAATCCTACTCTCACTTGTGCTTGTTTAACAGAGAAAAGAGTTTGGCCCACTTTCTGACATTCATCTTCTCATTTCCATCACACTACAGAAGCTCACCTGCCTATGAAAAGACACATGGCGTGATTTTTTTCTTTCTTACACCACTGTAGAAGGAAGCCTGCTGAATTCAAAGGGATTAAACTGCTGTAAAATCAAATTGAGATCCCGGTTAGACCACAGACATCCGAATTGTTTCCAGTCTCAGGATTTGGCTGCGTATGGCAGTTCTAACCGAACTTTCTTTTTTCTTTTTGCTCTGATTTGAGATAAAACAGTTATCTTTAGTATTTCAGGAAAACATGCAGAAGGGAGAACTGCTCCAGGTCCAGCTTTAATATTTAGGCACAGCTAGGGAGGCAGCGGGAGGCGTCGTCGGCCCAAGGATACAGGGTGCCAGACAGGTGAGGATGCGGGGGAGCCTCATGCCAGACGTCCCGTCAGCCGCTCAGCCCTGTTGCACAAGCGGTAGTTGTTCATCATTCTTGTACGGGCCACATAAGAGCCGGGAACAATGCCTCTGCCCGTATCCTTGCCCACTCCCCAGCAAAATTCCACAAGAAATTCATTCTTCCGTGAGGACGCCGACTGCCACCCTGGATCAGCATGCCATGTGTTTAATAACGTATTTTTGATAGTGGTGAGCATCGGAGAATTGGGAGAAGGCTGATACGGGTAGAAATAGGGTATTAAAGGTGTTATCTGTTGTCTTTTAGAGTTAGAGATTGGTCCTCACCCTCCAATTGCAGATTTTGTCATCTTTCATAACCTTTCAGTATTAGGTATTGCCAGGCGGTATGTAGTAGTTCTTCACTTGACATTCAGACCCTTGGAAACCCCTGTTCTTGTCTTTCATGCCTTCCTATAGCAAAGCGGTTCATCGTGTGTTTACGGGCGACGTTAAAAGCTTTTCCTTCAGTTGGCTCAGGGTTTCCCCGCCTTCAGTTGCGTTGAGTATCTTCTTGTTCTGGAGTTGGTTGCCCGGAAGCAGAAGCTCCCCATCCATCTTTTCTGTACCATTCATTACTTTATCAGCATTTGTCAGATGCTTACGGTATCCAGCTCTTTTCAGTCTCTCCTCATGAGTGTTATTCCACGTTTGTATTCTAATCTCTCATCATTCAAGCCATTTTGATGTTTGAGAGCTGTTCTTGTGCTGGTGTGATCATTACTTTAGAGAGTATTCTAGGCCATGCCATTGGTTTATGTGATGTGTTGTACTCTGATAATTTTCAACCTGTTCCTTATGGAGCCAAACCTAGTGTTTACTATTTAATGGCGGATGTATATTGAGCAGACGTTTGCTTACAGTGTTCTCCTGATCTTTTGTCCTGAGCTGATCAAGTTAATTTAGAGCGCTATAGGGTATGCAAATGGTACAAGTATTTCCATCTATCCTGCTGGCTTTCTGTTCATCAGCAGAGCATGTTTGCAGAGGCAAAAGACGGCATCGTATTGAGTTGGTGCTTCTACCACAGCCCCTGCAAAACGGTAGGTGGGGAAATGGGTCAAAGGAAGTAGGATTGACTTTGAAAGAAAAGTTGCAAAAACCCTGAAAACTTATTTTTTCAGTAAAGTTTATTCAAATTATCTTGAGAAAGAAAGCCTGAAACTGTTTTCCTACTCTCCTGGTTGGTCTGTGTGTTCTGAACCATCCCATGCAAGGTGTCTTGCACAGGATGCAAGTGTGTCTCGCATAGACTCGCATCCAACACTTGATGCTTTTTGTTTAAAGACGTAAAGAATGAAAGGAGTTTTAAAAGGCCAGTATAAGAAACTGCAGAACAGACCAGTTTGTTCAGGGGAATACTGTTACTCCTCTGAGGAGTATTGTGTAGGTCTGATTCGGGCCTTGCAGTGCACCCAATTTGTGTAAACCAAAGCTGCCTTTTGATGGTGGTTTCCAAAGGTGCTCGGAGTTTGAAAGTACTACAAGCTGCTTTCCACCTTGATTCTTCCCCAGTACTCACTTACAGAGGGAAGGAGCTGGGTCATAGAGAAAAGCTGACCCGATACAAATTGGCTCTGTGAATCACTCTGCTGTCTTGCCTGCCAAATCTCAGTTTTTGTACTGAATAATAGTCTCCGATTCTTAATTCTGTTAAGATAATTTTTTTAAAGTGCGTGAGATGTACACCAGATCAGTACTGTCTGCTTGACCTCCAACTGTCCTGAAACAGCAGGTCTGATTAGATGAGCAGGTCTTACTAAATTCTAAAGGTTAACTCTGAAGTCTAATGATGGCAGAGTAGATGTTAATTACTTCAGTTCTGATGTCAGGACACAAGAAACAAAGTTGATTACATCACAAAGAGTGTTGCACTGCTACTGACATTTTACTGTGCTGCCTGTTCTTCATGGGGAGATCTTGCTTTATGTGAAAACAGCGCTTCTCGGTTTTACCTCTGCGTATTTAGGGACTATTGACTGAATCATGTTGTATTCCTTGAAAAACCGAATGCACAGACCTTTGCAGAGTTACCATCTCAAAAAAAAGGAGTTGAATTTATTCTCTCCGAGGTTACTCTAACGTAAAGCCCAGAAACCAGACCGACGATGGTCAAGAAGCAGGAGAATTAGGCCCTTGCTCCTGCCGGTTCCTGGTTCTGCCATGTCTGAGGGTGAGATAAACCGGGGCCCGCAGGTGTTTCAGTCCTCAGCGTGTCCACCGAGACCGCCAGTAAAGCAGACGGACATTTGGTGGTGGAAGCGCTCATCCAGGAGCAAATAACCTGGGGCTACCGACCAGTTTACCTGTCTTAAAAAAAACAACTGAATTCACCCCATTTCCCAATAATGCCGCGTAAGCGTTCTCTGACCAACTCGCTTCCAGCACTCCTGAAATGCCGGGTGTTGCAGAGCATTTCGGCACAGAGCTGGGCTCCTTCCCCCGCGAGAGACGTCCCTTTCGCGTGCCGGCATCTAACGCAGCTTCGTGCGCTTTTCTCTTCTGCTTCCTCGTAGGGCGAGACGGCTGGGTTTTCTTGGGCAGCGCTCGGCGGTAAATTCAGGTCTCTGCTCGCAGCAGAACCGAGGGAAGATTTGTGACAGATGGGGCTAAGTCGCAAACTTGCAGCCTCAGGCAGAATTGTGGAAGTTTCCAGAGTGTGCCCATATTTACCTGATCAGAGAGAAAAGAAAATCTGCAGAGGAAGCCGAGCCTGGCTGCTTGTCATAGCTGACACAGAGCCATCTGCCACAAACCTGTGGCGGCTTCAGATCTCCAATCCCTGCCACCACCCCAGCTCAAATTAAATACAGATTCTTAGAGACGTTATGATGGTTACACATGTCCTCGGCATCACATGCAGGAGACTGTTCAAAAAAAATATGTGGCCTGTTGTATAACCGCACTCATGTATCCCATATGTGGTGCCACATTGAATTTCCGGTTGAATCTGTTTTTATCCTTTGTACTGGATGACATGGTGCCTGAATTCTTTCTTTTCGCCGACACGATGGCAGCCAAGCTGCAGCTTCAAACGCTCACACTTGGCTGAGTTTCTACCTAGGTTGCCAGGTTATCATTGGAGCCTTATTGTGTCCTCAAAGGGCCACAGGGCCTGAAAGGAGGATCCGAACGCTGCCGGACTAATTGGGCAGCCATCTCCGGGTGGTTTGGAGGCAAAGGGCTGCTTTAGCGCTTTTTTTTTCTTTATTTTTTTTTTTCCTCCGCAAATTAATGACTCTCTGGCACAGGGGTTTTTAAGTGAAGGTATTAATAAGGGGTCTGGCAGGTAATCCCATGATTCGCGGAGTTACATTTGCATTTAATTAATCTTAAAGAAAGCTGAAAGATAAACAGCTGTAATTCAAACTAGCATGGGAAATATGCTACATGGTGCCATCTATCCGATAAAATGAAAGCCGAGACACTTGTTTTATTTCTCTCAAGGATGGAGAACAAACAGATAACAGTCAAAATACTTCCAATAAAAACCAGTAGTTTAAATGTAACGGCAGTTCATCAGGAATCTTTGCATCCAGTTACAAATGCAGTCTTTTAAAGATAAATCACTTACGATTCCAGCAGTCAAGCTGCTATATTTGTTGATGTAAAATGTTTTGAAGATGTAGATTGTACAATAAATTTTTAATAAAGTGCCCACTGCAATTTTTAATTAGCATATCTCATTCATGTATAAGTGTGTACATCTATCTGTGTGTTTATCACTATGCATATCCTTGTGTCAGAGTCAATGAATGCGATTGTGTCTTTATCTGATGGAGTAGAATCTGTTTTGCAAGTGATAATAAAACGTTATGACAATTCAAGATTCTCAGCTCCGCCCTGGGAAGAAGCAAGAAGGGATCTCTCGGTAAGGCAGGACGATGTAAAGTCGGTGAAGACCTCTCATTGCGGACAGCTGTGGTTTCAGCTTCTCTCGTATCAGGCAGCGCAGCTCCCCTCGCCATTCCGGCAGGCTGTCACCCGGCAGCTTCTTTCGTTTGCCCAAGCTTCATCCACAGCAAGCGAAAGACACGGGCAGGTCCCCCTGCGCGCATGTGCCTTCGTGCCTTCTGACGCCATCGAGACGCTAAGCTCTCCTTTTGCAGTGCGAGCGAGAGCGTACGGTACCTCTCTTTAAAATTACTCGATTAGACAATCAGAAAACCCAAAGGAGATCCAACGGTAAGTGTTTGGGTGTTGTCCTAGCATTGCAGAGTTGTAGTTTTGCAGTAGTCATCTGTCTTGTATGCTGGCTCCTCCTCGTTCCTGCTCAGCCACAGCCCAGCTTGGGTCTAGGTGTTTAATGTGGTTGAGTAGAAGTGGTCTTCTCAAGACAGTGTGCAAGGGTGTGGTAGTCGTACTTGGTAGAGCCAAGTAACAGGACTGCCCTGCACTTCTTACCAGAGTGTATCGTGAATGTTCACTGATGTTATCGCATCTGGCACTCACAAGAGCAAATTTCTGTCTTTACTGATGGGGAAACTGAGGCACGGTACAGTTAAAGCAAATAGCTTCAAGTTTCACGGCGAGTCCTTCTCCAAACCAATAAAAGGGAAAGAGGAGATGCTGGAACGTTGCGCTAGAGCTTGTGGTGAAGGGACTCGATACACCAAAGCTCAGTTGTTTCGAGTCAAAGACTCCTGCTGTCCTCGGTGCACATCCTGATGAGACCAAAGGAGGTCTCTCGCCCAGCGCCTTGGCGAGGTGCTGCTCTGCCTTCCTTTACTTACTGCTGAGTGATACTTCAACCATACCCAGCTCAGTCTGGTAAGTGAGGCTTCATCTTGATGGCAGATTTTTCTTCCAAGTTACGAACCCTTGCAAGTAATGTTTTGTAATAGAAGCACTGAGAGCTTTAACTCCAGGGTAATAAGTAGCAATGCTGCGTTACCTGCTGATAACTCCTTACATTCTTAGCGAAGATGCGCGGCTGCTCTAGGGCAAGGATGAAAATGTCCTTAGAACATCTCCTAGGGCCTTCAGGTTGGCCTCGTGTTCGGAGACGGCCGGGCCTGTTTCAAGGTCCTCAGTGAAGAGGGTGGGGTAGGACTCGCGGGCCGTCGGAGGTGACGTGTTGCCTCGCGGTTTCCGAAGATCAAACGAGACAGCTTCTCCACGCCACTTCATTTAAAGCCTTCGCTTCGAAAGGTCAGAGAGATAAATCAGGGTCTCGGTCCTGTTGTTCGTGCACAGGAGTAAGCGATGAATGCAGAGACCTGATCTTATGAGTGAAAGGACAGAGTTAGCCCTGACTTACTTTCATATTTATTGGTGTTTCGCCTGTGTTGACGCAACGACTGCGAGTGCTTGCGAGTGCAGAATTTAAATTTGAAAATAAGGTACAAGTTCCAGTGCGGGGTTAAAACTGAATGGGTTTTCCGGGCTCCTGCCAGTCTGACCAGGCAGCTCCTTGCCTTCTCCATCAGTCACAGGCCAGGCACCTAATCCTGCAGTCCTTTTGTCTTAGCATTTAAGATCACAGGAAACACAGGTTTATTCCACATGAGAACTGTCTGTTCCCTTATAATAGGAAAGAAAATCCTAAAATAACTAGGGAATTGTGTAGCAAACTGTTTCCAGCGTTCCCAGCCTGGCTCTGGTCGTGCTGCAGTCACCACGAGGAGCCGCGCTACGCACCGGCTTCCATCCGTGTTTGCAGCATCGAGACCTCTGTCTTAGCTCAAAGCTGTTCTGAATTAGGAGGCTAGATTTTTCTAATTGCGTTTTTAAAGACCGAGCCAGCAGTTCATTAGAAATCATGGAGCAAATTCTGCTTCTCTGTTACACCAATATAAATCTTGAATGAATTTATATCAGGATAACTGGGAGGGTAGAATGTACCTCCCATATTGTTCCTCAGATTATTAAAAGTTAAAGGACCTTGAAAATTAAATTCACCTTTCCCCATTCAAGCTGTTTGCTCTTTGGTTTGCATTCCAGCAAGGACAGTTGAAATGAATTAGTCAGTCTCGTTTGTGCTCGTAGTCACTTTTAAGTTTGGTTCTCATGTACTAGCCCAAGACTAGTTTGTGTGGAAAAGACTGGAGGGCATTTTCTTTCAAACAAATTGTTTTCATGGGAATAATTTCCTAGAGAATTGTATTAAAACCTTTCCACGAATCCTTGATTTTGCAAAAAAATATTTTCCTCTTTTATAGCCGTGATTTGGGGGGGGGGGG
>VZSC01009101.1:584788-596638 GCA_013398225.1 Steatornis caripensis
ATTTGCAGATATAAATGAGCACCTTAATGAAAAGTCTTTGCGAATTTTGCTCCCTAATACGCTAACCTTATTTAACTGAAATACTTTTTAAATGATTCAGCCTGGTAAGCGAGGCTGCGTCTTGAAGGAGAATTTTGCCTCTGAGTTATGAACCCTTGCAAATAAGGTTTGATAATAGAAGCACTGTCAGAACTTTAATTATAGGGTAATAAATAGCAATGCTGCGTTATCTTCTGATACTTCTTTACGTTCTTGGCGAATGTACACAGCTGTTGCTGGGAACTGATAACCGAGTGCTGGGTAACTGCGTTACAAGGGATCGCCCACCCTCCGCGGAAGCGGCGGCAGCGAGCGCTGAGCGGGGAGGAGGCGGCGGGCATGGTGGAACGGGAGAGCGGGGATGGAGAAACGGGAGAGCGGGGATGGTGGAACGGGAGAGTAGGGATGGGGCAACGGGGGAGTGGGGATGGAGTCACAGGAGAGCGGGGATGGGGGAACGGGAGCGCGGGGATGGGGGAACGGGAGAGTAGGGATGGGGCAACGGGGGAGTGGGGATGGAGTCACAGGAGAGCGGGGATGGGGGAACGGGAGCGCAGGGATTTGGAAACGGGAGCGCAGGGGTGCGGGAGCGCGGGGATGGGAGAGCGGGAGAGCGGGAGCGCAGGGATGGGGCCGGGCCCGGCCCGGGGAGTTCCCTGGAGCGCATCTGGCGCCGGGAAGGGGGGCGGGAGCGGGACGTTGGCACCGAGCATCCCACGCGGGGAAAAGGCTTTTCCCGTCCCGGCGAGGCCGAGAGGGTGGAGGTGGGGGCAGAGAGGGGAACCGGGGTTAAACGAGGCCAACGGCAGCTGAAGCGAGCGTAAGGACGATCGTGCTAACGGCGGGCGCTCCGCGGCCGGGGGCGGCCCCGCTGCGCGCTCCGCGGGCGGGCGCGGAGCCCGGCTTCTTGCCCGCCAGCCGCCGGGGAGCCGCCGCTTCCTGCCGCCGTCAATATTACGGGTAACAGAGGCAGAATTTAAATTTGAAAATAAGATTCTTTTGTAACACCTAGAAATGCAGCCGGCAAAGAGAAACGCGCGCACCGCGGGTGCGGAGCGGCTGCCCGGGGTGCGCAGCCTTTGCCCGTGCCCGGCTCCATCTCTCCTACGTTTTGGGTGTCTGCTCTCCAAAAAAACCAACCCCCTCCCCAAACCGAACCAATAACCCCAAACAAATCAAAACCACCCCGAAGCCCCCAAAGGAAACAGAGCCACGGAGCGGGGCGCTGGGGAGGGGTGGGGGGGATCCGTGCTGGGGGCTTAACCCTTCGAGCTTTGAAGGCAAAACAAGGAAATGCGGTGGAAAGGCATGTCTGTAAACAATGATAATTAGCCTTTTCAAAAATCATAACACTGATTAAAATCTCCGATTCATTATTTATTCATCACAGAACCTCTTTGCAGACCTGGGAATAGTGATTAAAACCTAAGTGCTTCTCGATTTTGCACAGCTAGAGAGGCGCCTAAAAAGGGGTTAAAACGGAAAGGAAAGAGGAAACCAAGCAAACAGAATTCTTCTTTTAAGAACCAATACTTTCTTCTTCGCTCCCTGGCAGGAATACTCCTATTCTCCCAAATTTTGGTATTATGAAAATGTTTCTCATACTAAGTACAAGTGTTAGACTGAATCCAGTTGGTACTGAAATTGCAAACACACTTTCGCTCCTAGAAAAGCCAACAGAAAGGAACTTCTTTTAACTCCATCATAGCAGGTTAGGTAGTAAATGAACAACGGACGGTCAACTGGCCGATGGTGGTATAGATACCCGTTGTTTACCGTGAGGCGTTAAATGAGCCCTTCGAGTGCAAAGGATCAGACTGTCTAAGCTACAGTTTGTGCTTCATCCCCTTACGTCTCCCCTAAAAAGGCCCGTGCCGTTGTAGGTAATGTGCGCGCAGAACATATTTCTTTCTGTTGAGTTTAGTTTGCTTTAATTCAATACACACTCTTGTTTACTTTTTAAAATTTAAATAAATGTCAGCATTGTATAATTTCTATGTTAACAAAGCAGTGAGCAAAATCCCTTGTATGTTTATAAAATATTATTGTTTAATTCACATAGTTTAGGAATTCCAAATGTTGAGAATAGGAAGGAGGCCAAATACCATCTGTTTATAACTATGATGCATCATCATATGTGTACTTTAAAAAAGAAGAAGAAGGAAAAAAGCTTGGTCAATCATGCCACTGTTCTATCTGTTAGGAATATGGTGAGGATTTAAAGTTGCTCTGTGCGATTTGCAGGAAATTTTAGTGCGGTTTAATTCCGAGCAGGGATGGTTCGGGAGTTGCTCACGTCTGTGTTCCTGTCGGAAGAGCTACGTGAAATACTCACGTGCCCCAGCTACTGCAAGCACGAATTCAATTGCTTGCTCCCAGCCTCAATATTCCCTCCTTCTAGACATCAAGAAACAAAAACTGGATTTTTTTTTAAACTCCTTAGAGATTTTGGGGCAGGAGTGGGGGGGGGAAGGGCTGTATGCATTTGGGGGTTCATGTTCAAGTGATTCACACAATCGCGTTCCTGGATTTTTAAGGACAGAAAAAAAGCATGATGATTTTGTAGCCTGTCGTGCAAAACACAGGCTACAGACCNGTGTGGGGGGGGAAGGGCTGTATGCATTTGGGGGTTCATATTCAAGTGATTCACACAATCGCGTTCCTGGATTTTTAAGGACAGAAAAAAAGCATGATGATTTTGTAGCCTGTCGTGCAAAACACAGGCTACAGACCATCGTTCAGCTGATTCTGCAAATGTTTTAAAAAAGACCTCTCTGTCAAATGTTAGTAGTTTTAGGTCCAAGTTGAAATAAGTCCTCGTTAAAAATAATACATTCCATACTATTGAGTTGTACGTAACGTGCATTTTAAAGAGAAGGTAGTCTGCAGGCTTAAAAACAAAGAGAGTGTCTTGAAGTTAAGTAGATAAGAAGATTTTTTTTTTCCCCAAACCCAAGTTAATTAGCGAGTACGTCAAGCCTCATGGATGTCTTCCTACCTTTCAAGGGCTGCAGAATCCCCAGTAAATGTACTTAAACTTCCTAGTGAGGGCCAGTGAGATGAATGCAGAGATTAGGGCGAGTATTACCGTGCCTCCTCAGTGCATCCCAGCTGCAGTTCATCCTACTATTGATAATGATGCTTGGAGTTACTGAGGTGGTTTCTGAAACTCACATATGGGGTCTTTTCCCCAAGGATGAAGATTAATAGCGGCACTCAGGTGGTACGGGGAGGGTAAGAACAGATTCGCAGTTATCGTTGCCTGGTGTGCGGTGACTTTTTGGTTGCACTGATTTAATAAATGGAGAAGTATGGTCAGGACAGGGGCTGTGATTCTCTGAAATAGTGGGAGTTTTGTGTTTTGTGTTAGTGAATGTGGGGGGAAAAAAAGCACAGGTGAAGGGAAAAATTTCTGGGCTTGTTGGAACCCAGCCCTGGCAGAATGCTGGTGCAGTATGAAACGTTTTGTGGCCAAGCTCTTAGCAATTTCTGTAATACCACAATTTAGCATGCTATCCACTGCGATGAAATGCCTGGGACTTTGTTTTTGAACTTCTTCCTTTCTACTGTTACATTTAACTTGCAGCATCTTGAATTACTTAGCTACACCCAGATAGAAAGTTACAGCTTCTTTAGCTCTCTGTGCTGCACCGAGCTGTTCCTGCTAAAACCGGGCCGTCACAGTGTGAAAGCCCTTTCCTGTATGTTTTCAGTGAGTCTTTAAGGTACCATTCTGAGACAGCTTATTATCTTGAAAGACTTGGGGTTTTTAATTAGAAAAAGGAAATGCCTTACACACCTTCCTCAAGTAACCTTTGTGGAGCAGGTTCTATCGGCAGAGATCATTTGCTGCCCTGCGATGTGTTTAGTCT
The DNA here is from genome assembly GCA_013398225.1 of Steatornis caripensis. NCBI lineage: Eukaryota > Metazoa > Chordata > Aves > Caprimulgiformes > Steatornithidae > Steatornis > Steatornis caripensis. The sequence goes on from VZSC01009101.1 coordinate 588,700, forward strand.
GCTCGCGCTGGCACCGCGGGATAGAGGAGCAGGACGAAAGACACCTTCTGTCACTGCAGCGTGCAAAAAATCATCAGTGGTGTGAAATGTATGCGTTCCCAACTCGAAAAAATCCTGATGTTCTGCACCAGCTTCGGAGAGTCAGGCGTGCATATTACTTCGTATTTTCCATGGCCATGTGATCCTTGGTCTCCCAAGCTGAGATGGCAATCGGGGGGGCAGCTAGTCCAATTACGATGTGCATACCTGTCCATGAGGAATTATATGGAACCCTCATACACATTCATCGCTTCGTTTTTACACGCTGGAGTAGTTTTATGAGACACGGTGATAGAAGCAGTTTCGAAGGTTGCTAAATACCGTGTTCCTTGCATGCTTGGTTTCATGCAGCTCCTGGGCGCTGGAGGCTCGGTGCAGAGAGATGGGTGTTTCGAATCTCGCCCAAGCACAGGTACAAATTCCATATAAAAAGCTGTGGTTGAGGTTATGCCCTCACAATGCAGTGGGCGTATCTGCTCTACCCCTCGGACGTCAAGGTGGGCGGTCACCAGTACCTGAACTGGGGCCAACAGCTTTCCATCCAGCAACTGCGCATCTTGCGCTCCTGTCTGAGGGCGGCTGCACCGGCTGCTGTCGGAACAGCGAACCAAATGCACGCCAGGCGTAAGGCATGCGGTCATTCACGGGAAAACGTATTCCTCGCTGCATCACACTAACTTCTGATACCCTTTTGGGGTCTGAACACCTTGTGTTCCCTCTAGCAGTGGGTAGCTGAGGGCATTCATCATCTCACAAGCTCCCGGGCATTAACATTTAACTATCCTATAATTTGGTTTTTAAGTGAAAGCAGGGAGATTAATAAACTTAATCTAGCATTCACACAGATTTAAGGACAGCTGACCTCTGCCCTCTAGAGACCCAGGCTCATTTAAGAATCTGCATCTGAGAGAGCCCCTACAGTTGTAATGTCGCAGTGAGTCTCGTCCCCCATGGGCTGCAGCGTATCACCTTCTATGTCTGCAGCAGGAACAGTGGTGACAAGGAATTTGTTTCTTTTATTTATGTCTCCCGCCTCTAAAAGGGTTGGCGTTAGCAAACACAGCTCCCTCCTGCAAGATAGCAGGCTAGAGCAGCTCTCCTGGGGGGAACCATAGCAAAAGTAAAGTCTTAGTCAAAAAATAGTCGATCTTCCATTTGGTTTGCATTTTGGAAAAACCAAAAAAATATCCAACAGGAAAAAAAAAAAAAAAGGAAGCTGGAATGTCACATCTCTGTTTTGGGGCACAGGTTTGCACGTTTTGGTATTCTCCTACAAAAATCCCCAAAACAACAAAGACTTTCATGTAGAAGCATCCAGCCAACGGAAATGCTGCCTCAAACTGCAAAGCATTATGTGTGGCTTCCTTTGCACATTTCATGTCATACGATTCTTCGGAAAAATTTGGATAGGAGTAGTTTGTCAATGCTATTAATNGGAAGCCGGTATGTCACATCTCTGTTTTGGGGCACAGGTTTGCAGGTTTTGGTATTCTCCTACAAAAATCCCCAAAACAACAAAGACTTTCATGTAGAAGCATCCAGCCAACGGAAATGCTGCCTCAAACTGCAAAGCATTATGTGTGGCTTCCTTTGCACATTTCATGTCGTACGATTCTTCGGAAAAATTTGGATAGGAGTAGTTTGTCAATGCTATTAATAGATATGTTTAATGCAGAAGTGTGCAATGTGATGAACAGCCTTGGCAGGAACCATATCCAGCCTGATTGTATTGTAATACTGTTTGATGCAGCAGTATGTTTGATCAGTTACAAGTGATGAGTATCATATCACATCAAACAATTTAATACAGTCTCATTGTATGGAATTATGGCTGCTGTCAATCAGCATGTGGCCTATTCCTCACAGATCTGTCTTTGGGAGCTGGAATACAATGGTAGCTACATGTACATTAATAAATAAAGTGCTGCTGAAATTCCACGCAGATTTTTGTTTCTCTTTCATTTTTTTTCTCTTTTATTTTTTTCCTTGCTTTTTTCTTTTCCTTTTTTTTTTTTTTTTAATTTCTTCTTTTTCAGTGCTGCATGGAGATGGCTTCGCCTGGTCAACAGGACTGCCGAGGCTGGGGCCGGTGTGCTTTGGAAGGTGCTTGGAAAACCTCTAGCAAAGAAGCGCGAGGGTTGCGAATCTTGTTTTTGCGCATAGCAGCCAGAGTATAAATCCACTGAACTTGTTTTCTGCTGAAGCTTCACAGCGTCTCTTTTCTTGACTTCCTCAGGGGGAGGAGAGGCTACCTATTAAAAATGCATATGTTTTGTCTTACCGCTCGGCGCACCTCACTTGATAACCCCCTACTTTGATTTGGGGATGGCACTCTTTGAACTTAAAGTCTCTTCCTTAGGACTGATATATTCAAGGTGCTGGAGGGGAAGCCTATGTCAGATGAAAGATACGTATGTAAATAATAGTATAGAGGTGGGGTTTAAGGCATTACCCATTTTACTATCCGTTTCAGACATATGCTGCTCTGATGCTGGCTTGCCTTGCGAAAGCTTGAAGTCCCTAGCAGAGCATATGATTTTTAATGAAGTCATACTCTGCTGCCTACAAATACGGGGTCATGCTACACTTGTACGGGAGCAGTGATTTCAGTAATATTGCTTATTGTGGTCAAAGAGGGCAGAAGATTGCCTTTTTGCATCGTGTGGCTCTGGGGTTTTGGAGCCTGCACAGACAAATTGATTACATTGCAGTAGGCTACACCTTCAGAGAACAGAGGTGTCACGCTGAAAAGCCAAATTTCAGCAGCTGATTAATCAATGTAATGACTGTACGTTTTTCCACCTTTTTCTACGGTCTCAGTCTGAAAATTTAAATAACATTGGTACTTGAAAGGGAAACCTCAGAAGAAATTTTTGTGGATACTAAAGGGAGTGGTTGTTGACTTAATAAATGAAACACTTAAATGACACATTTCCTTCTACAAGCAACTTATCCTAGGGGTTAAAACAAAGCATGGTTAGAGACAGGGACAGAAATAAGGATATCTGCGTTTAAGAAATACCCCTAGTTGACTTTGAGATGGTAACTGGGTTTGAGCTCGCCTCTGATTTTGGAGGGGTTTCCATCGCGCGGATTTCCCAGCTTTTTGAAAACTGCATTGACCGATCACAAGGAAGGAGTAGAAGCGATGAGGGCTGGAGGAAGCTTAGCGTTTATGTAACTCAAACAACCTGAACTCGGAGGCATCCTTATAAAGCAAATAAAGACCTGGCTTGCTCCTGTGATATCATCCACCTGATAATTCCTNCAAGAAATACCTCTAGTTGACTTTGAGATGGTAACGGTTTGAGCTCGCCTCTGATTTTGGAGGGGTTTCCATTGCGCGGATTTCCCAGCTTTTTGAAAACTGCATTGACCGATCACAAGGAAGGAGTAGAAGCGATGAGGGCTGGAGGAAGCTTAGCGTTTATGTAACTCAAACAACCTGAACTCGGAGGCATCCTTATAAAGCAAATAAAGACCTGGCTTGCTCCTGTGATATCATCCACCTGATAATTCCTGAGCACCACCCAGCCAGGTATTTCCTCTGCCTTGTAATCCAAGCAAGATAGACAAGACCCCGTATGTTCTGGATTCCATATGGGAATATGTTGTCCTGTTACCCATGTAATTCTGGAATCTTGTGATTTTTATGGACTCGAAAATGGCCATAATTATACCCTGCTCTTGCAAATGAATCTGATTAATTCGGAGCCAAATTGCTCCGTGGTGTCTGATAATCTCAGTCTTTCACAGTGCAAGGTAATGTAAAGATAACGAGTATAAAATAATATTTCTGAGTGTCCTTATAGCAAAATTCTTTTTATTCAGACCTGGTTCTTTATGTAGCTATTCATGACACTCCAGAATTGCACAGCACCTAAAGTGGAGCATGTCCTACCTCGGTTTATCGCATGTCTGGCATTAATTGTCAATGGCTCTGTCTGAGACCGTGATCCAGTCAAATCCTGTAGGCCACACAGGTCTGGACAGTATTTAGATCACAAAACTCATCTAAGCAAGAGGAGCATTGGTTTGCCACTAATCCACAGGAGAGCAGTAGCTCCACAAGGTTATTTGTAGATTATAAGGCCAAGAAAGGACTATTTGGATCATCTGGTGTCACATGTATAACACAAGCCGTATGACTTCCCTCAATTCATTCATGTCTGAACCAGAAAACCTCATCCTCTACCGGTCTAAAAATTGCCAGCGATGAAGAAGACACCATAACCTTTGATATTATTAGATATGGTGCTTTCAGAGATATTTTCTCTCAAACAAGGAGACAAAAGTCACGTTTGTCTCCTGTGTTTGTTAGATACTTGCTCTAGGGCAAGGGTGTCAGTCACGGCACTGAGGTCGAGGTCCTCTACATATCAATACCTTTTGCCTGGCTTTGCCGCATGGTCCCATCTCGATCTGGCGTTCTTCATTTTGCCGGTTTGCTGGGGTTGCTGTGGCAAACGGCAGTTCTTCGGCAGACACCACAGTGATTTTGTACAGAGAGCAATAATCCATTGGTAAGTAATGGTCCCTGCGCTAATTTGGTGGGATCCACCCAAGATAAGCCGAAGTGGCGTTGCTGAAATGGTAACCATACCTATAGTTAAAAGACTTTGAATTGCTGTGCAGTTTAGGGGTCTACAGAAAAAAAAAAAAAATGGCATTGGCGTAGGTTGTGAAACTGTTGCTGCTGGCTGGGTTGAAAGACACCATATGTGAGATACGTTGCTGATTTCTTATCTCCGGAAATACTGTTCTTAAGGAGTGCAGGGACAGAGTCTGATTTGTGCCTGCTGTAGGGGCATCATTTCAGGGGTTGGTAGCGTGAAGTGGGGGTTGGAGAATGAGAGTGGGTGCCACTCCCCCACTACACATGAAAGTAATGAGCTCAGGGTTAGCATTGTTGAATTAAAATGTCAGATTTTAATTGTAAGGAAAAAAGTTTTAAAAAAAATTCCTGTAGAACATTAACACTGATTTTTGCAGGCATTTACCCTCATTTGTACAACGCATACATCTCCTCCTTCTAGCTGCACAGCCTGTGAAATCTGTGAGAGGGCTAGCATTTCATAGAGTGAAGTATGTTTTCTAGCTGTTGGGATATCCACGTTTCCCCTATCGTGACAATAACGAAAAACCTCACAAACACAGTAAAATTCAGCCCCCCCTGTCCTTTCTTGGAGGGTAGAGAGAGCAAAATTATTGGTGACTCCTCATCGTGGGGGCAGTGAGCCGTGGGGCAACAGGACATCGCTCTCCTCCTTCCCAAGGGTGCCAGAGCATCCTACGCCCAAATGACCCAACCCGCTATGAAGCAAGGGAGCCCTGGTCACCGTCCCCCCAGCCAAAGCACTGTGCCATGGTGACACATCCATCCTGTGCACGTAGGGTTCACACGAGACAGCTTGCTTCGTGCAAACGGTGCACGACCCCACCGGTGCGTGTGCCGGTGACGTCCAACACAAAGTCTTCAAGCTTGTCACTGAGAGGATGATCTTAAGGGTCTCTTCCAACCTAAATGATTCTACGTAATTCCATGTCTCTCTCTTCCTGCCCGCCAACCTTTGGTGCAGGACCTCCAACGAGTTAAAAGTGTAAGAGCTGCTCAGAAAGGGGTCAGCTGATAAATGATATCTAAATCCTAGTCCCAGATTTTCTGTTTTAAACATGCTGCGCAAATAACACTGTGACACTTTGGCAATATGACGGAGAAAAAAACCCTGTGCCAGCTGACTGATGAGCACCCATCTTTTTTAATTAATTGGGTTGAAAAATGTCTTGTGTCAGTTTGAATGTAGGGGCTCTTTCAGCTGCGTTTTTCTGGATACACATATAGATATAGCTAACTGCAGATTTGAAAGCCCAGCGTGAGGCCTCATAAATGATAAAAATATGTATATACTAGAATTATACACACACACGCACGCACATATTGGATAAATTGATACTTAAACATATACGTGTGTATATAATGTTCTGTTCTCTGTTCTGAGATGTATTTATAAATAGATTTTATATATATATATATTTCTATTATTCACAGCTCTATGTGCGTGCGTATTGTAAATTTTTTTTTCCTGGTATGCTTTTTAGTTTTTCGCAGAGTAATGTATCTGATTTCTCTTTAAATTAAATGAATTTATTTGTCTGCCTTCCCTTAATGGAATCAGTTTTGATATACTCTTTGTTCACGCTGTTACAGGCTTCAGTCTAAGGGCTCTTTGTATTAACTTTTTTAAGTTACATTACAAAGAGGTTTTAAGATTTCCCAACAGGCTTTTATTTAACCAGGGCTTTTGATCTCAAACCTGCTGGGGCCTAGTGAAATCCTTACCAATTCTCCAGTAACTCCTCACTATTGGAATTTGAAAAGACCCACCTGAAGGATTTAACTCGCTGTATGGCTTCAGCCATCCTTTAGATGCTTCTATTCATGCAGACAGCGAGGGGGTCGAGGGCACCCTTTGTGATCCTCCAAGTAGCCTAAGGTGCCCTTTGCATAAGTTGTACTCCTGAGGAAATAAAAATCAGGAGGACACAAACCTATATACCTTATTTCCTGCTATCTTTACTTAAAGGAGGAGCACAGGGGGTCTGCTTAACATCCTTTGCTACCTAAATACCTTTTGGACATGGGAACTCAATAAAGGAACTTTCATTGCATCCATTACCCTACTGCGGTGCATAGCAAATTAGATTTAAAAGGGTACTTTTTCCCTTACAGCTATTTCTATCATTTTCTTTAAAATTTCAATTTAGTGTCTAGTGACAGAATATTCTGTAACGTACATTAGAACTATATAACACCAATTATGCTAACTGTGAACATTATTTCAAAAGAATTAGTTATATTAAGTTATAGACAAACCGTTGGGGAAAAAAGGTCAGGTTAGGAAAAAAAAAGGAGCTGTGTGATAATGTTTTAAAGGAGCAACATGAAGTGAATGCTCTTTTCATTTTTTAATCCTTTCCTTTTGCATAACCCACACTGAAATTTCGCTACTCACTTGGTCTCCGTTATTTAGGCAGGGGGATGGCACGGCACCCTGTTCTGTTACAGCTAGAAGTCGTGGCGTAAAACCTACAGCTGAGCCTTGCGGTTGTGGGGAAACATCATTTCCTCTGTTTTTGGGAAATGGGATTGCACCAATTCATGAGAAGTCTTTTGGCAGACACTGGCGACCAGTATGTAGGGAAAAAAAAAAAGGAAAAAATACTGGCAGGCCAAGCTTGGAAGAATATAACTAAGCACATTCTTGTCACAGGTTTGCCTGCCTGTTTCCTTTCTCGTGACTGTAACGGACACGATATGTCTATTACCTGCATTTTGTATTAATTTTCTCAGATTTATTTTTGGGTTAGATTCAGTCTGATAGTAAAATAAAACCACTCCAAAGAATGCAACGGAATCTAAATCTACCTTCTTTTTTCATGACTCTTCTCTCCATTTGTTTATTGATTTTTGGTTTGTGTGTTGGAGGTTTTTTGAGTTTCGAGACATTAGATGTTTGGGCTATTTTTTGTGCATTCGGTCTAGATACGTATTGCATTGGAGATGGTTTTGATGAGTAAAATAAAAATGAGTAAATGAGTAAAATAAAAATTAGATGAGTAGATGAGTAAAATAAAAATTATCTCTTTTTTTTTTTTTTACTTCCTTAGAACTGGTTTAAGACTTTTGCTGAGACCATACAAGGTTTGGTGATTTCAATTTGTAGGAATTCCTGGCAAATCATTTGTGTTTGTTTGACGTCCTGTGGGATCAAACTGCCATGAATTTTGAATGATGTAAAAACTGTGTAGTTTACTTCAGCTAAAACCGCCTTCCACTTGAAAACATAAATCAGCTCAGTTGAAATCTAGTTGAGGTCTTTTTTTTTTTTTTTTTTTTTTT
>VZSC01009101.1:596783-659283 GCA_013398225.1 Steatornis caripensis
TTTTTTTTTTTTTTTTTCTCCACACTTGGGATTTGCCCCAGCTCCAGCAAGATCTGAAGCATTGCCATGCCGGTCCCCCACGTTCAGAAGAAGAGTCGCTATCGCAGCCGGGCTGCTCCCGGACGATGACATTGCTGCTAGCCAAGGGCCGAATTGCCGAGCAGAGGACAGTCACGACTGTCCGTCACATATCAGCAAATGACGGGTCCTTGGACAGAACCTGCAATATGCCCCGGCTGGGACTGCAGCTTGTAACAGGCTCACTTGGGGTGAGTTTTGCTTTTCTGGGGGGCCTTTTTACGCTGGTCTAGAATTCAATAATTTCGCAGTACCCATAGGACTCCGAGTCAAGACTCTTTTAACTTGCAAACACAGCTCCAAGTGGAGTTACAGTAGAAGCTTTCACTTTTTCTCTAGCAGTGAATGAAATTAAAAGCAGATGCGCACACTGGCATTGTCTCTGGGGAATGGATGATATTATTTCACCAGCTTGACATCTGTTGAAACTAGATTAAAACCCAAAATGTGCTGGGCTAGCGCTGTTTTCTAGATCCTCTGAAATGAGTTTGGCCCATCAAGTGTATTTGTGGATTCAGGCTTACCTACAGACCTCTGAAGCTTCTGAGCTATGGCTTCAAATTGGACTTTTTTATGTTAGGAAGATGCAAACCACGTTGGATAGGTTTATATATTTGTGGCGTGGATGTGAGACTTCAATGTGAGTCCATCTTTATGAGACAGTGGAAAAGAAAGGTAAATTGGGAGGGGAAGAAGGAGCTTTTGATGGGCAAGGCCTGACAATAGATGTGAATGCGTGTCCACGTGCACCCACAGGACAACACCCTGGCCCAAGGCCTTTATTCTTGATAAAATTCCCGAGAAATTTTCTAGACAATGTCATCTTTGCTCACCTCAAAGAGGGGAGGCTGTGCTGCTCGGGTACGTCCTTTCCACCATGCTGTACTCATCTCTCTGAGTCTTGGAGCAGTATCGAAAGCCCTAATTTCCATGTGGATGGCGAGGGATGCCTTTGTCCAGGGAACAGCACCGGATGCTGCCTGGATGCCTGAATAGCCAGCGAGAAACCACAGCATCCCAATTTTTATTCTACAGACTCCCCCTGTGACCTCTAGTAAGTAACTTAACCTGTTGTCCTCAGGATCCCCAGTAAAATGGGAGACCTTAATACTTATCAGGTGGGATAACAGTGCTTAATACTTACCTAATTGGATGACAATACTTACCTACATACCTCACACGGGTGTTGTAAGGATTAATTAGCTAATGTTTGTAAAGTGCTTTGGAGATGGAAAGCGGTATATAGTAGTGCTAAGCACTATTACTGCATGCCGGCACCAAGACCTTAAAATGGTTAAGGACGGAATAGGAGTTTTAGTGTGTTTTAAAATAAGCCAGTTGTTCAAGGCATCCGGATGCTGGAATTATTTTTAGACCGAGATTTCTAAGAAAGTTGGGAAACAGAAGAGTATAGTTATATGACCTGAAACCTTTTTTTGTTTCTTTTAGTTGACCGACTAAACTTGATCTTAGTTAGGTGTTGTTTGATGAATTGTGAAAACGGCTTCTTGGAGTTAAGATATATCGGTGTTTACTTTTGCTGATCAAACAATATTTCTGGAAATAAATATCTCTTTTTCAGTTTGGACAAACAAATACATTAAATAAGCCAGATGAAGTATTTATTTCTGTGTTTTTTCTTTCTCTATTTCTTTCTGTAAGCAGCTTTTTTTATTGGCGTAATTCTGCTCTTGTTCCCATTAGGGTAACTGAAAGGTAACACCGCTGCAGTAAATGGAATTACACCAGATACAAAAGCATTATGTGAGAGCAAAATTGTATTTATATGTGGTCTGAAATGCAACTTGACACTTGGATTTAAAGAAAAATCAAACCAACCGTTCCTAAAAATATATATAAATGCAACTTTAACAAAAATTGTCAAGCTCTTTGTTGAGTACTGCTTGTTTCATGGCAACTCCTAAACAAGTTTTGCAAAAGGAAGGTCTAGTATAGCATAGACCATATTTTCCCTTTCATGGCAGGAAACTTTGCAAGATTTTTGCCTTTAAATATTTTATTTGGTTCCTGATGTGGGCTCTTGGTCCAAGAAAGCAACTTTATAGTTATCAAAGCGCCCATTTGTATTTTTTTTTGCAAGAGCATTTCTTCAGATCTTTTACTCTCCAACATTAGAGAGAATTCCCACAAATTCCTGAAATCTGTTAAAATACAGAGCAGAGTGCTTACATTGGTATGTTGTACGTTGGCTGTCCCTGTTGAAAAGGCTGTGCGTTTTCATTCTGGATATGCAAAAGAAATGTGATATACTGCTGGGCTAAGCACCAGGATTTGGTTGGCTCTAGGACCAGTTCTTACATTTCTGCATCAGGCAAACGTAAGAATGGATAACACTTGAAATAAAACCTACCCCAAAGCCTTTCTTATGGATATCAGGTTATTTGAAAATGTAATAGTGGACATTCCCCATAATCAAGGGTGAGTCAAGGAAAATGGCATCAAAGAGCTCAAAGCAGCCCAAAGGAAAACTTTACCCAACCCCAAGCACATTGTCCACATCCCAGCTGCCGGAACAAAGGAGAAGACCTTGGGGGAAGGCGGCCAGGAAGTCCGGTGCTGTTACTGGAAAGGATATCTTCCAGATTAACTGGCATTTGGCCCTCCAGCTGCCGTGCGAGCCCAGCATGGGCCCATGGGTGTTGAATCCAGCTTTGGACCACAGGAGGAGGATGAAGTGAATGTGACTGACGCTGTCTCCGGCAAGCTCGTCAAGCTAGTGCTTATAGTATATGCATACGAATATAATAGCTATCTTGTGCTTTGCAGTTGGCTGTGCCTGAGGAGGAGCTGGTGGGACAAGGGGACTTAGTGTTTGGGGAGAATTAGCTGTATCTACGCAGCAGAATTTGCGGGCTTGGAAGCCGGTTAATTTGGTTGAAGTACAGTACTTTGCTAACCCCTTGGTGCCTGGTGTTAATATTTCCCAGGATGGGACCCATTGCCAAAATGGAGAGGATTGCCATAGCTGGTGCCGAGGGCTCAGAGGGTGAAACTGCAGCCAGGGAGGAAAAGGTTGGGAAAGAAGAGGGATGCAATTTGATGCTGGGGAACCGTACCATCGGGGTGGCTGTCACTACAACAGCAAACTCAGCTTCTATTTGCCTTGCTGCTTTTGCTTGCTCTCTCTGATGCTCTGGAAGGATCCACTGAGCTAGATCAGCTCCTGGCACAGCTTGTGCTGCAGGTGAGTGGCATTGCCTGGAGACTGGGCACCTCACATGGCCCTGCCTCTGCCTGATAAAAGCCCACATAGCTTTAATGATGGAGGATCAGTGCTACGGAGCACGATGCCAGCCAGGCCTGCTCTCCCACCACCTCCATGTGTTTGACCAGGAGCGTACTGGGAAGAACTGGGCTGGTTTGGAGACAACAGAAGAAAAGTTGAAATCTGAATTTCCATCCTTGCCATCAATGACCTTGGGCAACTCATATAGCCTCAATGTAGAATGGGATAAAAGCCCGTTTCTACTGCACTTTAGGAATTATTAGACATAGTGTAGCATCCAGGTGCCACCACGATGGAGATAGACACAGATAGAGCAGTGCCCATCACGGAGTGGGACTGCACACTGCGTTGCGTGATGGGAAAGCACTTTTCCCATTATCTCTGCACGTATTGCCTCTGGGAGACCTAAAGAAGATGTAGCAGCAGATAGCTTTGCACACCTGGATTTAATCTTCGCTCTCCTGCCTTACACAAATCAACTCCATCTGATGTTGTAGTGTGTATTTCCAGCGTATTCACCAGTTTGGCAGCACTCCTTCAAAAAGAGACGTTCTGGGAGGAGTGCACAACCCAAAGTCTGACTTTCTGAGCAGATTATGCTTGCTGCATCACTGATGGGTGGTGCGTAGGTCGACCCAATAACACCTGAAATTGCTTCAGTGATGTCTACCAGAACGTGTATGCCAAAGCTTTTGGTCCTGTTCTAACAAATGTTTAATAAATAGCAAGTTCTATTTAAAAAAAAAAACCAAAACTTTAGCTGTTTAGTGCTCATACAAATAAGATGGTGCTACCAAACAGGAGCGCTCCAAGATGACGTATAGGCATGTGAACATAAGGCACCTAGTCACTGAGGCCGCCTCTGGCCACTGAATCTGGGCTATGGTTCATCCTATGTTAAAAAAGCTCAGTGATCCCTTCCTCACCTTTGGCCAAGCATTCACACCCATCCCTTCAAGCAGCTTGTTACATGGCACATGGTCGGTTTGGGGAGCTGAACTGGCCAAACCCGGCTCCTGGGAAGTGGATCTCCAGATAGTCACAGGGAGTGTCAGCTCCAGCCCAGAGAAAGGATGTAGGATTTGGGATATAGGGAAGGGTAGAGGCACAGTAGCCCCTGAAGAGCCTGGGTGAGACACCAAGGAAACCCCCTCAGGGGATACCTTGCTTGCTGGTTTTAATCATTGTGGATGCTGTAGGTGGTTGGATGCAAAGGGTTAGAAAAGACGACGAGAAAGGGCTGCAGAAGGAAGACTGTCTTAAATTAAGTATTTGTTTGTGGATGGCCTGTGGCAGACCCGACCCCCTCAGCCTCGCCCGTCAGAGCGGGCCGCCCTGCAAAGAAAAGTATTTGTGCTCTGCTCAGCAGTGCGCGGGTTTCGGCAGCCCTGGATGGGGTTGTGCGAAGAATCAAAGTGAAGTGTCCTCTTTAGGTCCTCAAGAAATAGAGCTTTCTGCTGGTTAACCATTACTTTGCGTTTTCCCTTCCTTACAAAACGACTAAGGTTAAACATTAAGCGCCTGCGGTGAAGGACACCTGTATTTGCTGGTCCCATTATGCAGCTATACTGAAAAGGCTTTACAGCTGTCTAAATTAGCATAATTAAATCCACATCAATTAAAACCCCTCCATCATCTCTTTCCCCTTCACATGCAGATAGTAGCATTTGTCTAAGGTGCTAAGTGACAAAGGAACTTTTTAACAGCCCTGGCTGAAAGGAAGAGTAAGAGGGTTTGTGTATTGGCCCAGGGTTCACCTTACCACCAGTGGAAGTGATTAGTGGCCGGTGCTCTGCCTAAAGAGGTGTGGCTGCCTTTTGCATCACAATTACGCCGGTACCCAGAGCCATGCATCGGAGATGTGCATTTTACAACGTGCTTTTGCTTCTGTTGCTCCTTTATGCTCCATTAATGGGGGTAAACAAAGCCTGGCATGATTTGGCCAATTTCCCCCACCCTACTTTCTTCTCTTTCTTGGTTTTTTTGTTTTGTTTTGTTTTGTTTTAGGGTTTTGTGTTGTTCTGTGTGGGGAAGCCCCGGTGACCCCAGGATAGCAGCAAGGCTGCACTGTGTGATGCTAGCAAAGAGAATTCCTCCAGATGAAAACTGACATGGGGTTCAGGGGTTAATTTCTGGAACAGGCGCATTTGCATACAAATGAAAAATGATGGAATTTCTGTTCTCCTAAATTTTCAATGTCATCAGCATCAAANCTGCGCTGTGTGATGCTAGCAAAGAGAATTCCTCCAGATGAAAACTGACATGGGGTTCAGGGGTTAATTTCTGGAACAGGCGCATTTGCATACAAATGAAAAATGATGGAATTTCTGTTCTCCTAAATTTTCAATGTCATCAGCATCAAACAGCAGTCAGTGCTCCCTTGCTGTTTGAAGAATATTCATTACTTCAGAAGAAGGGGCACCTTGTTTGGTATTAATCTCCTCTTCAGGTCAATGACTTAATTTGCTAAACTCCATCTGAAGTGCCACTCACTTTCTGATTTCTCTGCTATTCTTTGTTATTTTTCATAACATGTCCTTAATACTTTTTTTATTTGTAAGGGGATACGCATCTCCAGCAAATGCGAGCGGGAGGAAGGACTGCCTGTATTTATTTATTTTCATCCAAAGCACTCAGCATACCGTCTGTACCATTGGTAGCGCGTTTTGGTGTCTGCTTGTCTTAAAATTCATGGGGGTTTTTAGCAGAAAGAAAAAAATTATTTGCGGAGTCAAATGGGAAAGCAAACATTTTTATTCCAAAACCGATATCCAAACGGACATCTGGTGCCTCGTGTAACAAGGTTGCAGGGTGTCACGCCTCTGACAAAAGGTAACAAGCGGTAAAGTAATTAATCCCCCAAAGAAAATCATAATATTCTTTTAGTTCCTGCCTCTGGAAATTCTCATCCGAAACCTCGGTGGCTGAGGACGTACTCAGGGAAACTTTTCGTGCTAGCTCTTATTTCCCCATTGTCCTCTCGGTGTCTGCCAGGGGCCTGAGGAAGGATCCCATTTCCCCTCGTTTTTGCCCTTCATGGTTATAATTCTTCTCCCTGAATAGGATTATTCAGGGGATCTTTAGATCTTCGGAGCTTGGGGGTGTTAGTGGGTAATTGGCCTGGGGCTCTCCGTTGGCCATTCCCACCCCATGGCCTGGGCACTCCTGGCAGCGGTCCGAGGGGAAGGCTGGTGTTCTCCCCTCTACGCCGAAGCATCGTCCGCTCCGATTCACGTGGAACGCCTAAAACAAAGCCTCAAAGTCAAAATTTCCCCTATAACCCTTTGTTTTTGTATAGCTAGGGCTTTCTGAACTTCCCAGCCAGTTTTATTCCTGATTCTCAAGATAATGTCTTTTTTATTTGTTTGTTTTTAAATTATTAATCAAATCTGATTTTTTTGGCATGATCGCTTATGGAAATGAAGCAATTGCACTGTCTGTTTTTCTGTCTGTCACCCCGACTAACTTTTGAACCTCTCTGCCAATATCTATCCAGTTTGCGAGCAGGCTAGAGATCTCGAAGGTGTGAAGTGCTTTCCAGTTTTCTTTTTTTTTTCTTTCCCCCATAACTAACCCTGGAACAGCAACATTTACTGTTTTAGATGGTACTGGTAGTTAAGCTTTTCTGGAGTTTCGTTTTGTGACTTGCAAAGGGGAAAAGAGGTGATCTGAGGATTAATTCCCCGCGCGTCCTTACGAAGCCTGTTAACAATTAACCAACTCGCTCCAGATCGCCTCCAAGTCCAGCTGGGTGATGTTCAAGATCCTTTGCGAAAAAAGAGAAAAAACCCAAAGCGACCAAACAACAAGCTATTTGCACATAGTGTATACAGACAATTTGCATGCAGTTGCATCTCCCTGCCTACTCTTCGTGTATCCTTTTCTTACACTGAGAGTTTTTGAGGCTTTTCCATATTTATAGACCGTGTTGCTCAGTGGGGCTGCAGGGCTGACCGGGACCTTGGGCGCTCAAAAAATAAAAATAAGCAGTGGCTGATGGTGGGGGAGTTACATTCCTACCTGCAGCATTAAGTTAAGAGTGTCTAAGGGCCTTGATCCTCAGCCTCAGCCAAGCTGGATTTAGCATAGGTCATATTAAGGTGGGGCAAAGGGGGCTTTGTGTCATTTTTAGATCCCCTTATCCCAGGCTGGTGAGCCCTGACGGGATGGGAGGACGCCGGCCCCACGGGAAGGTTGGGATGGCAGAAGGCTGGTGACGTTGGCCTGGCACCATCCGGAGATCCTCTCCAGCGAGGGCAATTCGGGGGTGATGGGATAAGCCAGCTTTGCAAAGGCAGCTGCTTTGGGGGCCCGGATCCACCTCGTTATCCATAGAGAATGTCCTCAGCACAGAAAACTTTCTCTATGGGAAGATTTGAACGCGGGAACGGATCCTGCACTGACGTGCCCGTGCGGCTGGTAGGCGGGGAGATGCTCCCCTCCGGTGCGGTTTGTTGTCTTTGGAAGAAAAAATCAAGGAATCACCAGATAAAGCTGAAAGAATCGGTAAAAATTGACATCATCCAAAGCTCAGGCCGAAAGAGTTACAGCCATCCACATCTTGTGCTGTAAAATACTTGTACCAGGGAGGCTGGATCCCTTCCGAGTGAGAAAACAGGGGAAAATGTGACTCTCATGAATGTTTTTGTACTGGAAGGCTCAGGCTTCTAGCTAAGAAGCTGATTCTTAATCACATCTGTCTATCCTGTTTTATGAATATTGATATTAAAGTCAGAAAAAGAGACTTGTCATCGTAAGTGCATCAGAATCTGGCACTTGTGCGCTCAGAAGCAAGCAGTTCTGCTGCTTAGCTGCTGTAGATGATGTCGGTTTGTTGAAATAATATATCTCTGCCAGCTGAGAATTTGGCCATAAAATGAGAAAAGTTGAGATTCCCATTGTTGAATTAGTTTGGCCACATTAAAAATACGTTGCTCGAGAAATGTGTGTATGAATATGCTAATGTTTATTTTGCTAAATGTGCGTGCCAGGATGTGCCATGTGGCTGAGTTAGTGTTACTTTAAGAATCCCAATTTTTGCCTTTTCAGACTTTTGAGCTTTTAAACTTGTAAACATAGCATTCTGTTGGCATAAGTCTCTATGATTTTATGCATACAGCTGACTTTTATCTTCACTTTTTACATCACCTTAATACTGTACGAGAGAAAGCACTCATCTGTTTACGATAAGTTTATCAGAAATACTCCAAAGTTTTCCATGACTAAGATATTATATTGTTACGGTGGCTTGCTACAGGGTAATTTTGAGACAACAAACAGAATATTTCAAAGCCCAGATGTCCTGTTTAGACAAGGGGGTTTATATTGATTAGAATCTGCTTTCACCTAACATCGTGTGGTAAATATCACAAAGACGTAATTAGAAAATTTGGTACAATATTTAGTCCTAGTCCCTGTGTGCCAGAATTGTTTGACTACTGAGAAACTGGAGCTTGTTTGCATCCCAGTGTGTTGTGAAATGCAAACTTCAAAGAAAATATTATATCTCCCAACTCCAGCTCGTGAGAGTCTTGGAAGTATAATACAGAAAGGCTTAGCAATCCCTGCTGAGGAAAGGGCAATTTGACACTGAAACTACTGTTAAAGCACCGTTGACACACTGGCATGCAAAAAGTGCTTATTAGAGGAGTCTAGTTACAGTCTCAGGAGCCGGGGAGAGAAAATGCACCCGAGCCATTGTGAAAATTGGCAAGTTGCGCCAAATGTATGCATTTTGTGTATGTGTCTGTGCTTTTTTTTTTTTTTTCCTTCTTTTTTCTTCTGCTTAACTACATGCATCTACATGTTTGCTTCATAGGCTTTCCATAAGATTGGGGCCCTCGCGGTATTCAAATAAAATATTTAGATTTGCAAAACTTCTGGAAGCCAGATTTTAAGGCAAAAAAGAAGTTTTTTGTCAGATTGTCAATGTCTGAATTTCATCACAATCTGTTCAGCTGTTTGTTGCAGGCAGGCGTAAAACATAGTGGGTAAGTGTGTGTTTGTACTTCTTATACATATTGAAAGAGGGCTGCCTAATCCCCTTAATGAGGAAAGCTCTGTAAATTATATACATCTGCAGGCTCTGTGCACGGGTAGTACAGAAGCGAAGAGGCAGATCGGTGATTTGAGGGAGCAAAGAAATAAGAGTTTTCTCGCAACTCGGTGACCGGGAACCTTTTAGCAGCCCAGCCTCCTGGTGATGTCATTTACCCATTTTTTTTTTGAACGACCCGAGTGTTTTGCCTTGAAAACTTTGCCTAGGAGGCCCTTCTACGCACTTAGGGTTCCTGGCAAGAGAAAAAAAAATTTGCTGATGACAGCTCTGAATATATTCCCTTCAATTGTCACTTATGTCTCTGTCCCATCCTCTGCACTGCACTAAAAATAGTAACTTGGGTTGATGGTTTCAACACCATCTAATGTATGTATATTATTGCATACAAAACCTACATAAAAATGTCAAGAATGAGACCTAAGCCAGGAATAAAATTGAAAATCGCAAACATCAGACAAGACCCAAATAATGAGGGTGTTGCGGGGAGATATTATATTGATGCCTCTGTGTAAATACAGGCGGGCAGAGCTGTAAAGATCCTACCACCTCCCATGCACAGAGGATGCCTAGAATAATATTTGCCTTTTTTTTTTTTGTGCTAAATAATTTGTAGGTAGCATTTATATTTATCCTTAGCGTCCCTCTGCTTCCTTTAATAGCATCATTTGCTAATCGTGCTGCAACACTTGTAAGGTAAGTGCAGAACGCATTTTGCTGTCCATTTTGCAGAGGATAAATTTGTCCAAATTACACAGCAAGTGTCTGGCAGAAGCGAGACTAGACACCGGGGATAAAATCCCTTTGATTTCACGGAGGCGAGGATTTTATTCCAGGAGTCTTGTCTCCAGTTCTCTACTCTGTCTGTGATGCCCTCTGTATTCCGGGCTTTTGTTGATACTTGATACAAGCCTTGGCTCGTAGGGTTAAAGGAAAGTCTGACAGAGATGCAGCAGTAGTAGTGTTAACGTGACACTGTAGTTATGGTTTTGTCAGCATTTCCGTTATAAACTTCTGTTTGCAGCAATTATAAATCAACCATAAAAAAAAAACACACACACACAAAAAAAAGAAGAAATCACTGTGAGCTAAAACTTGGCATACCAGACTCCAGGAGGGAATTTTGAGCTTTTGGAAATAAGGGCTTCTGATTACCATGGACAGGCATGACATGATGTGCAAATACACACTCCATGTTGCACTGGAAAAAACCATAACGAGTGTCACCGCTTTGTCATGGCCAAGAGTGTGAGGAGACAAGGTCTTTCTGACTTTTGGAAATGAGAGAAATATTTTATTATTCCCAGAAACACCCGATTAGTGCCATTAACTGGTTCTTATTCTTCCTGTTTACTTTATATCATCCCATGTCAGGGAAACACGATGGCTGGCTTTCGGGTTTCCAGTAGATCAGACGGTCAGCTGGTGTTGATCAACACAGCTCAACCGAAGTCCAGTGAAGTTAGGTTGACTTACACCAGCGGACAGTCTGGCTCCGTATCATCTTTCCACAGAAGGCTGCGGCATTTGCTACCCATTTGGAGCGCTAGTTAATGTTTGTTTAACTTTGAAAGTCCATTTTGCTGTACTGATCAAATTCCAGTTGCAGGGTAGGCGTACATTGACTTGAAACTGTTTTCACTGAGGACATACTTGGTTACTTTTAAGTTGTATTGTGTGCGTATTTATTGCACCGTATTCTGGGCTTTCTTCTGTTAGACAGCAAAATGATGGAGCAGATGGTGCTCGGCCAGTTTACTACCACGAGGATGGTCCAAGAGGCTGTAACTGTTGCCTGCCCTGTACCCAAATCGTGATTATGCGTGATAAAGCTGAGTCACTGACCATTCTGGGTCAGAGCTCTGGGCTGTCCCCGGGACGCGCTCCCTTCTGCATCATCATTCATGAGTCACGCGAAAGACGAGATGTTGGCTTGTAGGAACGCTGCCCAGCGCAGCATTCCCCAACAGCCGAGTTGGAACTCGAGTCCTTATTTCTGAATTCAGCTTGGAAATAATTACAATGCCGTAGTAGCCTTGGCTTTCGGTAGTGTTACTAATAACCCAGCGCTAAATGTGAAGCAGCTTTGCAGAAGTGCTCCAGCGTCAGGTTACGGAGAGCAGACGTCAAAATAAAGGTGCAGTAAACTCGAGGTAACTCATGTAATTGCACTTCAGGGTTGGGTGTAGGAAGGAGAAGAAGAAAAACTACTTGCTGGGGTTTTTTTAGATGTGACATTTCAGTGATGTACCAACAGAGGAAATTTTGCTTGCAGAATCCTGTGAGCAAAACACTTCTGAGAATGTATGTATACAATTGTTTAAAAAAACACAGGGTTACTGACACAGATGCCAATTTGGTAGGGCATATGGAACATTTACACTTGCCTTTTTCATTCTTTCTTGCTACAGCTGGTACTGATTTAGTATGTGAAATTTTACTAGCAGGAGTGCTAATCAAGACAGAGATTTCTGTGAGGATTCAGTCATTTATGTGGAGGAAAACTATGGGTATCATTAAAAAGTACAAGATCATCTATGAGAGGAACATTATCATTAGCAACCTAATTTTTAAGGCAAACAGAGGGAAAAAAATACTGTATCTCTTCAACAGCAGCAGCAGAAAATTATGTTCTTGTAATATTCAGAGTCATGCCACCTCTCTCAAAGTTTGGGAGAAGAAAATTTTGAATTCACTTAAAAAAAAAAAAAAAGCAGTAGTTGCTCCAAGTGTTTTTTCACCCAGTGTGATAGCCTGCTCTGCTACATCAAATGGATATGGCTAGGAATGGGATTAAATCCAAAAAGGGCATCCAAATCCTGGATCTTTGTTTGAATCTGAGGCCTCCATTCAAACCTAGCTCAGTGATGGGGCTGCGTTTCACCATCTCAGCGTTTGAGAAGGGTCCAACAGTATCCCACGCCTAAAATCCACAGTTTGTAAAAGTTCCCCAATTTTTCATGAATTGCAATCTGGACCTGGAATGGAGACGCTCAGACCTTAAATACCCATTCTGGCCAATTTCTCATGGTGACAAGAAATACTATATTCCATTAAGAAGGCAATGAGAGTATATTACTTATCCAAAGAGGTGATTTTGCATTACGCACAGTGTAAAAAATTATGCTCGGGTTTAACTACCATTTCCTGCCAAGATTATTTCAGTGCAAACAGCAACAGAATAACTGCGGTATGTTAAATATGTTGTACAGGTGGCCCAGTGATATGGGAGACCTGAGCAATAAAAGCCGACATCTGCGGCTGGAGGTGCCTGAGCGCGGTGGAAGCGGTGCGCGTGGTCCCCGTGGAAGGCAGCCAGCTGCCCGCGCTCGCAGCATCGCCTTCGTGGAGGGACGTGTGGGGAGCTCTGGAGTGGGCTGTGTGCCCTTTTCCTGCTGCTTTCTCACCTAGTTTGGGGACCACGGTGTGGGGACGGGGAAGGCAATGCGAACAGGATGCTGGGGTGATACCCTGGGTGATAGATGGCACTCCGAAATGCCTAGATATTTGCCGGTCAGTATGTCTGGTAAATAAATAAATACGTGCCCGCAACTATACTGGAATTCATCTCAGCTTCTCAGGCATTGACTTCATATCAAGACCCCTGAATATCTTTGCAAGCTACTCTGCTTTGGCGTGACAGGCACTAATTCCTGAGGCAAGATAATACTGAGCAGGGTTTGGAGAACAAAATCAAGGCACCTTCATTTGTTTTAGGGCTGTTAGCTTCCTCCCAGGTGCCTCCCTTGCTGGGGGAGGCAGTAAGTTTTAGGCCGATTCCCAGATATCGCTGGATTCAGTAGCTTTGCTGTAGTGCAGATGAGAGGGGTCTCCTTTGACAGCTACAGGTAACGGCTCTCTTAATAACTGCTGCAAGGTTGTCTCATGTACCCTGGGATCTACTAGGGCTTAAACTTTCAAAGAAGTCCTACTAAGATGGGCTTTAAATCCTTTTCTTCACTTCCGCAGCCCTACATGTCAGCAGTTGTGACTTGAAACTTCCTAACGTTGTTCTTTTCCAATGTCGTATCTAACTTTGATCACTAGTAGAAAAGCTAAAGACTTTTTGTAGAGCTAGAAAGAGCTAAATAGCTCCTGGATGTGACAATGACAATTTTAATGTAAAAGGCTTTTCCCAAAATACGTATACCACTAAACACAACCCTCTCCGGGGGCAGGGAAATGGGCATCAGGCTAATTAGCTCAAAGCAAGTGAAACCATAGGGGAAAAGGAGAGCTGGCATTTGTGTTGGCTTGAACATGGCTGCTTGCACTGAAATTGTTCACGCGCCTGAGAAAGCCACGCAGAGATGTTACTTTGTGGACCTAAGGAGTGGATCAGCTTCTTGTCTGATGGCATCGGGGCGTCTCGGGTCTGACGCTTGCAGCAGTGGAGCTCCTTTCTCCAGAAACCCCAAGCATTTGATTCGTGTTGCTACAACTGTCCAAACTTCAAGGCAAAAGAGTCTGATACTGGGTTGGAACAGGAATATCATAGGGCTTATCTCTGCTTCCCAGAAAGAAAAGAAAATGAATCATGATGGAGATTTTGCTATTATCATCGATAAGGATGGTTGCATCACCAAAAATGCGCAGTACAGCAATCTGAAGTCTTAGACAGTTTGTGATGTTTAAACATCTTAAGCACTGTTGAGCATTTTCTCTACATTTCTTGATATGGCACCGTGGTTTTATTTAAGCAATCCCGAAAACCGTGGCCAGCTGCACCATCTGCCAGAGATGATGCAGGATGGGTGCCTCCAGCATGTCAGCGCTCAGATGTCATTTAAAAGGGAAATGCTTTCTGTACTGGGAAGAGGGCAGAGACAAAGAGCCCGGGCAGGCAGCAGGCTGTGCTAAACGGAAAGAAGAATTGATACCTTTTCTAAGGCCTGACCGGAACATCTGAGTTCCTTCCCCTGGGGTTTCTCACCCCCAAATGTTCTTTTTGTGTGCGTGTGTGTGTGTCGTCTTTTTCTCAGCGCTCACAGATCCAGAAAGGCTACGAGAGATAAAGAGTCGTCTGATGTCGAACAGGTGGCTCGTCCAGGTCATTGAGCGCGATGGTGGCTGTGAAAGCAAAGCGTGCAGCGAGTCCCACCTCGGTGCGAGGCGCGGGGGTGCGCGGCAGGGATGCGGTTGGCATTTAAAGGTCAGTCCCTTGCAGGTCCTCGGCATGTTCCCGGCAGCAGGTGACCTCCGTGACTGCTCTCCCAACTCACACATCCGTCTCATAAAGAAGCCAGGCTGCACCTTTATGAAACTGTTTGCAGAAGAACGAGGCGTGATCACAACTAAGCTGAAGGGTGTCATATTCACTTTGCCGCCGACATGAGGACCAGCGGTTGAATATTCGATTACATGTCAGTCACAGCACATTAGGCAATCTTCCAGTCTGCCAGCTTTGCCCTTCCCAGCTCCAAGCTAAGTGTCATCAGGAAACAAGTAGCACGGTGAAGGAAGGAGGCGATACTGGAGTCAGCTTGTTAAGGGAGCTTCAGTCCCCATGCAAAATGTCCTTTCCGGTAATTGCAGTGGGTCCAGTGGGTGCCCCTTGCTATGGAGAGGGTAAGGGTGTTCATGCCTCCTGACTGTGGATGCAATCCACCCATGGTGCACTGCTGTTCGCTTTTATCTTTGCATCCAAAGGTATAAATGTGTGCAAAAGTGGCAAATGGTGTAGTGACGAATTAGGGAACCGCCATTCCAGCAACATTACCAAAAATATTCTGCTCTTTCAAATTAAGTGGCTATAAAGACATGTTGCTCTGACCAAGCATTTTCTGGACTGTTTTGCTTGCAAATTACTTAGTGAAAATATGTTAGGAGTGGAAGTTAAGGGCTGTGGACAATTTCCCACTTTACTAAAGCCAGAAAAATCCCATCTCAGCTCCAAGAAGGAAACTACTTTCCAAAATGTCAGCTCATGCAGAAAGTCCTAGTTCAGCTGGAACGAGCTGCTCTGTTTGCGCTGGGTGGTTTCTGGAATAACAAAAGGCCCTGTACTTCCATGCTGGGAAGCACAAGCACGAAAGAATAACTCGGGTGGATAATTCCTGTTGGCACTGGGGCCTTATTGTGCTTTTGTTAAGCATCCTCCACCTGTTAGCGCCAGCCACCTGAGAAGTAAATGGGTGGCGTTCCCATTTTGCATCTTCTGCTTCCGCAATTGAGCTGCGCCTCCTGTTTGGAGAGTTTCAAAGTGAATTTGAAATCAAAGGAAACGACGCTGCCGTTACTGGGTGGGACGTTCATAAGGAGAACTTTAGCTTTGTCTACTTTGATTTCAGATTCACTTTGAATGTTCGTCTGACAGGAGGTACAGTCATCATAAGACTCGCCGTAGCCGCATCACCATTAACTTTTCTAGTGACCGTTACTATTTAGCTAGAGAGACAATAAGATTGCGGTGAGTGTCAATGGGAATAACCTTTATGATACTTCCAAAGCTTCAAATCTGTCCTCGGGCTCCAAAGCTCCAAGAAATACTTAGAGGGAGAGACTGCCTGCAGAGCGAAGAGTGCGGAGTGATGGATGAAACAATAAAAATGACACCGCTGGTAAAACTGAAAGTGGGATGCTGCCGTTTGCGATGCGTTGTGCATATGATTGATGTCAGGGCGATGGCATCCAGACCCTGTGTCGTATTATGGGTGCAGCATGAGACCTTCTGTGTGACAGCACGGCTGGACCCATGGCTGGTAAGTCCAGTAAGGTGAATTTGGCCTGTCTGATGACTGGTGAAAGAGTATCTCCGCGAGGAGTTGTCCACAAGGATTGATGGCAGCCCTAGACAGTAGAGTGGGGTGGGAAGGGCAGGAGTCCATTGTAGGTAGCACCTGGGAAAAATTACTGTTTTCTCCCTATGCCACCCACTCCTCCTCGACCATGTTTGAAAAGGGCATCTTCAGTGCCGACGGCAATGTTGTTACAGACAGAAGGACCCGGCTGAGAGCAGCCGGTGAGGTGTGCCTTACTTTTAAGAAGAAAGATGTGCCTTGACAGCTTGCCAAATACCACATCTGCCTCTCTTTGCACCTCTGTGGGTGAAGCTGAACAGCAAGGTGGTGAAGATGAGCGAACCTATCAACTAACCGTCTGAGGGCTGCTCTCTCGTTTTCTGTCCAACAGCTGCAGGTGATCTCTGGCCTGGGAGGACCTCCCTGAAAACCTGTCTGCAACACCTGCACAGCTGTGAGCACCCTGGGGTGGGGTGAGGAGGCACCACACCACGATAACCTCAGATGGGCTGCGACGAGTGTAGGGAAGAGCACTGAGCACTGTTAAGTTGGTTGGTTTCTTTCCTATTGTTATTTTTTTCATTTGTTTTCCTGTTGTTATTTTTCTTTTCTATTGAAGCTTTTTCTTCTTTCATGGTGGATCTCCGTTGGGGAATGCTGTTCGTACCATGCAAGCCAAGATGGGCTTGAAGTCGGCTGTTTCTTCAGGTGCTGAACCTGTTCCCCAGTTAACCAGGCGAGTCTGTCTTGGCTTATATGATTTGCTCTAAGGATTTTGGGGTTGTATCTCTAGTGCTCTAATTTTAATTGCTGGTAACAATAATGTTAAATCATAACTTGATGGTCTGCAGGTTTCTTGTTGGGAATATTTTACCTGTGACACTGAGCCTATGGTTTTTTTTCTGTGCAGCGCGTTGGCATTGTGTAAATCTTGTGAACAACTTCTATTATCTTCGAAACCACAGAAACAACAAACAGCTATAATTATAGGCTGAAGATGCTATAGTGTTTCAAATATGCCTACAGTAGTGGTATTGCAACGAAAGCGTGCTGCTTGCCTGCAGCTTTTCCTGTGCTCAATGACATCACAATTATGCTGTATTCAAGCTAAAACTTCTCTCCTTAAACAGAAACAGCTTGTGTGACAACTCTGAGGTTTTCCTTCTCATTTCTTGTGATTGTCCCTGGACTAAAATTGGTTGAAATAGCGAATAAGGTGGGATAGTGTATTTTTACAGTCTTTGTGTCTGGGTTTGCTACTGAGAAGTTGTAGGTAGTTGGATTTAGAAAATGAATGAATGTTATTTAAAACCTCCAAATAGGCATCTGCTGCTTGTCGAGCTGTGATCTTCTGGTGTTTGATAGTCCTGTGATTTGTGATAATGGAATTAGTGGAAAAAAAAAAAATTATCAACAAAGACATGAAACTGGAAGTGTGCGAAACAAAGTTTTAATTTCTGGAGTAAATGCACTTTTAAGGGTGAAATACTAAGCGTGTGTCTTCAGGCACAGCATTAGATGTTAATATACCTGAGCCAGCTTTTGGGTGGTATGAGCCACGTCCCACTGGCAGAACTGTGATGTTCACAAGCTGAAAAGCTGTCTAGGCACATATGCCTCCATCTTGTTTAAAGATGAGTTTGTGCCTCTTCATGCTTATTCATAAAGCTCCAAAAAAGATTTGATCTTGTTTCAAGTTTTTTGTTTAAATTGTCTCAAAATGCAAGGAGCTTGCTTTGGGTCACACTTACTAGATGCCTAATAGTTTCCATTTCTGATGAAGACCCTAGATGTCAACCACTTGTGGATCCTTGGGGATGCAGCAGCGTGGCCATAGCCCTCTGTGTCCCACTTGTGAGCTGTAGCATTGGTGATGGTTCTGCAGTACTGAAGCAGTCCAAGCATGTCTTCGAGGCCATGGTGAGAGACATTTCTTACAAACACTAGGAACCACAGTAACAGCCGAAAATAACCACAGTGGCCTGCAAAACTGGTTGAAGAATAAAGCAAGAATTTCCCAACAAATATCTAATTACTATATTAAAAATATTTCTTTCATGTAAGACTTAGCTTAACTAACTCTGTAAATTGAATGTGGCATCTTTCTAACGCTTCTCTGAGTCTCTGTGATTGTTTTCATTATTGTTATGATTGTAACTGTTACTAGAATGAAATTATTTACACGTGGAGCTAAATGATTATTTTCATTACTATTCAGCTCCTGACTGCATTAGACTGGTAGACTGCATCCGCAAAATGCCCATCCTCTCCAAAGCTGCAGGTTTCCCCATCACTGGGAGTGGCTATGACATGGTGTTCCCATTGTTTTCTGCTTTGAGGATGAACCAGGGCACGTCTAAGAAAGTGGAAAATGGCAGTTAAGAGGTTCTCTGCCCATTACTTATCTTGCAGAGTGGGCTGTTTTGGGCTTTTCTGCTGCATGGTGGGCGCTCAACTGCTGTCTGCCCACCACGTGTGCCTTCAGGCTGTCCTCACTTCAGCAGGCTCTTTTCCACGTGGGGACACATCATCATTCTAAAAAAGCATACCTGCAAGCTCTGTGAAACACACCCGGCTCCGTGCAGGCTCCGTGGTCCTTGGTGCTCTAGAAGTCACTGTTGGGTATTAGGATCTTTTTCCTATTTGGCTTCCCTTTCATTAGCCTTTGGTAAACCTGGATAGCATAGAAATAGCCCACAGAAACCAGAGCGATGGCGTAACCGTTGGGTGGTGGAGCGCTGACCAGTAGGGCCGTAAAAGTCAATGAAGTGCATAAGCAGTGGAGCACGTAATGACCAGTGAGTCTGCGGCAGTTCGTCTCTAACACATGGACAGAAACGGTCCGGTGGTTAAAGTGCACGTGTGAGAACCAGGAGAACTATCTTTTGATTCTGGATTGGCCCCTGACTTGTGTGTGCCCTTGTGACAGCCGCTTCTCGACGGATGGCTTTGTTATTATCCTGTTTGGGAAGAAGGGGGGATGTGTCAGGTGTGCGGGGTTGCTGTGTCCTGATTTATGAGTGGTCGTAAGGCTTGTGTCCGAGATCCTAGTGGGAGACTCTTTAGGGAAGTGCAGGAAGTCAGGCAGGTGCTTGGTTGGAGTAAATCAGTGTAGTTCAATTAAAATCAATAGATTTATCCCATCTGGAGCGATAAAGGCTTTCCCATCAGTTAAAGCACTGGTCCTCAGTGTGTAAGAGGAGTTGGGGATGCTGCTCCTTCTCTCCCAGGAAAGGTTGTGCCCGAGAACATGCACTTGTTACCAACAAGAAGGATGTGTGGAGGTGAATCGTAGGGCGATTTTATTTGGGAAACAGAAAATTAATTGGAAACTCTCGTGTTACCTTTGCCTCTTTGGCAAGGACAAATTAAAATTGGCAACCCTCTGTCTAGCAATATAAAAGCATTAACATCTGCATAGCTCTTGTTGGTAAATATATGGCACAGATCGAGTAAAACCAATGTAAAAATGGAACAGGCTTTGGATGTGAGCAACTTTCAAAATAGATACTCTTTCTGGAATGGGTCTCCAGGTTGCGCTAGTTTAGTTTAAACTCATCTAGTTGACCAGATTCAAACCCCAACCTGGATGTTCTGAGATCGGTTTAAAAAAAAATGTTTTACCAACCATTTGCAGAGGTAAGACAAACTGACGTAAACCCAATTTAAAAGTGTTCCCGAAAAATACTAAGCATTTTAAAAGCATTTCAATTAGAAGAAAAATCACAGCTTAATCCAAGGAACTTTTGCTTAGGCCGGGCTTCCTTTCCAAAATCTGTACAGTAATATTACACAATAGACTGAGGTGCTGATTATGCCACAGATAATGTAGTTGTTAATGATCAAGTTAATGTTAAAAGCCATTACTGCTCATTGACATAATTCTCAGAACATTATACTGGAGAAGTGCACCTTTTGTGTAGCAACAAAATGACAAAATTGAAATGTTAAAAGTTGAGTGTCTGAATAATAGCCTGTGAAATCATTTAGACAAGATCATTGTTGTTGCCATTGTAAAAGAACCAGAGAGTTTTTCTCCCTATGCCACCCACTCCTCCTCGACCATGTTTGAAAAGGGCATCTTCAGTGCCGACGGCAATGTTGTTACAGACAGAAGGACCCGGCTGAGAGCAGCCGGTGAGGTGTGCCTTACTTTTAAGAAGAAAGATGTGCCTTGACAGCTTGCCAAATACCACATCTGCCTCTCTTTGCACCTCTGTGGGTGAAGCTGAACAGCAAGGNAGGCACCAGAGTGTCTCTTTCCTGAAGGGAAGGTAAAGATGATTCCTGCTCCTCTGTTCTCTCTCTGCCTCTCCAATTTGGAGTCTTCATCTAACAACAGAGCACCCTCCTCTGGCAGCTCGCCAAAAATGAACACCCGGCTGGGAGCCTTCGGGGTGGGGAAGGGAGCCGTCGCATGGCCCCAGCAGCGGGGTGGGAAGCTTTGCCCAGCGTGCAGGGAGAAAATTTTTTGACTGCTTGCTGGGAAAATCTAGGACAGCGGCCCCAACATTATGTGTTTTGTTTTTTTTTTTTTTTTTAAATTAATTGTGAGTGCTTTTGCTGTTTTGCATGGAGAGGGGGTCATGGGCGATTGCAGCCGCTTGGGTGCTCGGCATGGTGGAGGTTGTGGGCTGGGACCCTTTACCTTAAACCTGCAGGATTTGCAGGTCGCTTTAGAAAAGTCTCTGAGCCACATGCCACCCGTGGGCATCCCTTTGACTCTCTAGGCTTTAATAAAGCAGAGAAAGAGCGCAGAATTGTGGTAATGGGCTAAGCAACAGACAGACCATTAAACGCCTGCAGTGGAGGGACACTTTACTGAGCAATATACTGTACAACAAGCCTGTGTTAAAACATTGACCCGCAACATTTGGTCCATAAAAATAGTTACATTCTCAGGGACTCCTGGCAGTGATAGTTTTAATGCAGGGTCTGTGTCATGGTATAAAATAAACGACTTCCGACATTACAGTAAATACTTGAAAGCTCCACTGAAAACCTTTCTGTGCAAAGCAATGAGTATCGCGCGACTACCTGCGAGCAGCGGAGGTTTCGTTCCTGAGCCACCCACAATGATCTGGTTTTATGCAGAAACACCCTTGAGCCCAGAAGGCAGTCCCTCCGCAGCCCTCCTTGCTGTCCTTACGCAGCTGGGCAGATCAGTGTGTAAAAGGTATCGAAGGACACTTACTGGGCTATGTTTTCATTCTGAATTTTCTACGAATGTGGTTTTCTGTTCTTCTGAGGAGTTACTTGTATCATACAGGAGACTTTGCATTTGACTTGGTTTGTTTAGCATCTCCCAGCACCAACGTGTTGCAGAAATATTGCACGGCCTTTTATTAAGTTTCCATGCGCTCTAGTAAGAGTTGTTGCCTAATAAATTTGAAGGCAATAGGATTCAGGGTCATCTTGCTCGGTTTACGACTTTTTCTCTGGCACAAGCCAGTTCTGACCATTTCTTGTTTGGTGGGGAGCTTGAAAGACACGAACACCCATCTCAAACCAAAGCACTTCTCCACCCACGCTGCCAGCCCACCCTCCAGCCTTCGCTGTTTTCCTCTCTAATGCATTAACTTTCCTGGAGGGCTTTGATTCTCGTCCTCTTACGGTTCCGGTAAGCTGCCACAAAACCAATGAGTGTATTCTCTACCTTCAGTAACTGTCTGTCTCAGGATATCTTGCTACAGGGTGTGCTACTTTTGGCACCCGCTTCCTGTGACCCCGGCCACTATTGAATTAAATCTTTTCCATGGTTTGGCTATGAATTGCAGCCTGAAGTCCATAACTAAACTGTGCGTGATGCTGGAATTCAGCAGGAGCTGGGGCCAGCGATTAGGAATGGTAGACCCTGCCACTTCATCTGTCATGACAGGATGGAAATTTTAGGGAAGGAAAATTACCGGCAGGTCACAGTTTGGAAGGAAGGTAGCACTAGCATAGGGCTTCTGTTTCTGCTGTTCTCGTTGCTGTAGTGTGAAGGATCATGCAATTTATTCGGAAAAGTTAGAGCACCACGGAAAGAATTAAACCTCCTTCCGCTGCCTCTTACTGTGCAGATGTGGAGTTTGATTTTTTTTTTTTTTAGGGGAAAAAAAAGTAGTCAAGTTTTTTTTTCTTCTGTCTTTAGGAAAGCTACATCTGAACCAGGAAATGTTTTTTAAAATCAGCAAAACTCGTTACAGAGATGGATCTCTATGGCTAGAGTTTTGCCATGAAGATGGCTTCGCCTCTCGGGAGCAGGCTCGGGGCCTCACCATTCTGCCTGGATGCAGCTACTGCCAGGGACTGTATAGAGAATAGATGGTGCCCATGGGGTGGGATCTGGGGCCCTAGAGCAAGGCTGAACCCGGTGCAGGTGTGCAGAGCGTGGGGGAGGCTATCTGTAATGTGGCTGTGACGTCTCGGTGGTGGAGGAGGGCTGCTGCGTAGCTTCCTTGTAGTTCTCAGAGGTGTTGATATTGTGGTACCCCTTCGATGGAAGGGGAGAAATTTTGACACATCCTCTGAGTGCAGAAATAAGAGGTTCAGCCTGCCCTGAGGGCTGAAAACTGCACTATATCCGTCTAATTTTGCTAGCTCTAGGAGCGGTTCACAAAACAGCTTGGATCCAAGAACACGTACCATCCTGTACGCTCTTAAATGAGCAGTATTCAGTAAAAGCGAAATTATTGCTCCTGCCCGTTTTTCCGTTCTTACCATTTCTTTCTTATCTAACTTTGCGCTAAGGCCAGCTGCTCTTCACCTAGGTATTTATTTCTGTTAGATACCAATCAGTTGAGTAATACCTGCAACTCATCAAGTGGAGCTGGGAGTCGTAAGAGCCCTACTGTCACCGAAGCCCCTGGTTTCCCAGCGTGCTCCCCTCTTGGTCTCATCTAGCTGCTGGATTAGAGAGGAGATGCAGCTGATCCTGAGCAGATCCAGCAGACTCTAATTCGGAAGAGATAAGGAGCATTGTAGCGTTCAGGGCCCTGTCCTAGAAAAACGCGTGAATCCTGATGATTTTTTTTTTTTCTTTTTTTTCCCCTGCTCTGGCTCAGTTTTGAAAGGGCTCTAGGCAACTTCGCTGTAACTACTTATCCCTCAGCTGGGGAAGTACCATATTTTGGGTTAAAAATTTGGCAAAATCTGGGAGCGTAGGCAGAGGTTGGGGGCTTTGTGAGTCTGATGGGTGCTGTCTATTCCAGTAGCCTGCTTTCGAATGGGGAGAACTTGTAATAAAGTGGTTCAAGTATTATGTGAAGAGAGATGGGTTTCTGAAACGCTGCCTGAGCTGTGGCAGCTCAAGGTGAGGGAGCAGATGATGTTTTGAAGGGGACTTGGTGAAGGGAATTAAAGAGGCTGAGAACTGTGGCACAGCTGGGGATGGGGGGAGGCAAAAGGTGCAAGTGAGTCAATGCTGGAAAGCAAGCACGGGCAAATATTGAGTAATATGGGTATGCGTGCTGTGTGAAACCCCACACTGGGTTTTTTCAGTGCATGTATATGCTTGGCTTGTCCATCTCGGAGCTTTCGAGGTCTAGGTAAAATATTTAAGAAAACCACAATGCGGTCACTTTCCCGTGTCAGTTAGCAGTTTCTTAAAATGTGTTTAGGTTGAAAATACCAGAAATCACCCTACCTGGGCACACTGTTGTCTAACTAATGCCTTGTCCTTCGTTGCCGCTAAAAGGCCAAAATGTTGCCTTCAAAGAGATTAGTGAAAACGAACTCGGAACTGCACGGAATATTTCAAGGAAATGAAACCCAGTCAGGAAAAAGGAGTTCTTCCTCATCACCCTCCACAAAACCCCTCCTTGATTAGTATCGGCTTTAACCAAAGAAATGTCACTTCTGAGTAGAGGACCTGAGTCCCACGTTATCACCCTGAGAGAAATTTAGGTCTGAACCCAGGATTTTGTAGCGAAAGCGCTGATGCAGCTGTGGCGCAGCGCAGCTTTATGAGTGGGGCGTTGATAAGCGCTGCGAGCCGCCCTCATATCGGAATTGCAGCGCAGACCAGGCATGTGCACAGGTCACTGCTTTTCATGAACGCATGTTCCCAGATCTTATGACAAATAGGAAAGTAGCCCATTTTGACCTTTGAAGCCTGTTGCAAAGTCATTGCTGAGCTATTATTTGAGTAGCTTGAGGTAGAATAATGTTCAACTCAGCTTCCTGGAGCTGCATTTGAAATGCAATTAATTGACTGCTGTTAGTTGTCAATTAACATTTATTATCAATTAGTTCATCAAATTGATTAGTTGGCAGGACCTTAAAGCCTAAATGCACTCCTTTCCATTATAAATATGTCTATAAGAGTAAAAGCTGCTCACTAATTGATGTCAAACTGAAATTGCTTATGTTGGTCAAGAGACAGAGCACATTGTTTTTTAAATCCATATTAAATTAATTTTACAGCAAATACATCAGTAGTACATTATTTTAAAACACTGTCTTTGGTGCCTACGACTCCGCGCGCACATCTCTTAAAGCCATTAGAGCGTACAGGTATAACGTAGGGATTGCTGGTAGCCTTTTTCCTTATTTGAAAAGTGATGCAGTTTCAGACAACCAGACTAATTCTTCATTAGTCTACCTGCTAAAACGGCTTGTGGCGAAATACATGGCCTGAAAGCCATTCAGTTTTAGCAGGTTTGCTGCAAAACTACTTACAGCTCTCCCTTCCCCACTCTTTCCTGCTTAGGCCTGTCCGGAGTTTGGGGGGCCGTTCGCATGCAGCAGAGGCTAATCAGGATTATTCAGGAAAACCTCTCCATGATGAAAACAGCGTACGAGAAGGAGTCACTATGTATTTCTCAAAAAAAAAAAAATAGCAATGGGAGTGTTATTTTCAGTACCTTATTCTTGCAGGCCAGCAAACAGTTCCTATATTTGTGAGAGCCTTATTAAAGAGATGAGAAAAAAAGATATCTGGGTTAGCTTTGCAGTTTAAAATGCAGTAGTTGTCTTGACTTATTTGCTCTTAATCCTAGGGCTAAGGAACAGATAAAACGCTGAAAAGTATTCCTTTAACTTTTTGTATGCACAAAATACCTGAGAGGGGTTATTCATTTTCATTGCCTTTGTGCAATGAGATTATTCCTGCATCCCCCAAAACTGTGACCTAAATATGGCTGAAAGACACAACATGTGACCTGCTTAGTGCTGCCTGTCATGGCCTGGAGCCACAGCAGGAACTCTATTAGTGGGAACAGCACAGATGCTACCAGATGGCCAACATATTGTCCAGAGATGACCCATGTATAATTGCAGAAAGTTCAATACATTCAGGTTTTGAATTTAATTGCATTGACCACCTTAGCTACTGCTGCAACACAATTTAATTTATTTAAGGTGGAAACTACTTTGAGAAGGGAGGAAATATTTATGCTCTTAATATCACGTTTGCGTTTTGCAAACTGTAGGAGCGCAAGCGCTGTGCATGTTAACAGATGTTTACAGGGGTCAGACTACCTGAATGCGGTTCAGGCAATCCAAGCAATAAGGGAACAATACAAGATTCTTTTTCCCATTCACTTCCTGCAGTTTATTTAGATCAAGTTCCATGGGACCAAATCTGGCAGTCTTGACTCTAGCAAATAGCCCGCTGGAGACAGTAAAAATAAACAAAAGGACTCTTTTAAATATTTGAGCATGAGGGGTTTGCTTGAATAGTGACTGCGTAACAAGCTGCTTAATTTTTATCTTTAAGAGATACATTTTAGAGAGACAGCACAATTTACCTACTAAGACTCTAGGCTGGGAAAGTAAAACCTTGTGTTCAGTTTCTCTCCTGCATACCGTGGCTATATTGTCTTAGCGCAGCCCTGGGGGTCATACCAGGAGCCTCATGGCTCAGACTTAGGGTCAGGACCTTCTGGAGCTGACCAGCCCTTTCCAGGCAGCATAGCACTTGGCTCTTTTCTCAGCCTCATGTGGTGCCTCTGCTACTTTGAGTATAATATATGAATTTTGAGTGGGTTTTATTTGTTTTTCTAGTTCAGTAAGCCCTAACTCATCGCGAGGCTGGGTTGCAGTCTGATGGAGTAGTTTTTCCTGAGCACGACGTCAACTGTACATATTGCATGTCCGTGAGAAACGACAGGAGATCGGAACTTGGCTTGCTTTTCAGTACCGAAAAGTCCAGCTGTATGTGGAAGTGAGCCCACAGGCCCCCAAAAGAGCATGGGAGAGGGTGCATGGTACTGCAAGACATCAGAAGTGCTGGAAACCATGCTGAGGAGGGGATCACACGTAGGGTTGTGGCGGTGTGGAGGAGATGTCGACACGAATGTCCTCGTCAACGTGTTTTCTCTCAGATCCCTTCCATTTCGCTCTCTTCCCTTGCTTTACTATGTGCGTTTTCTAGGCTGTAAGTTTTCATTGCAAGATATTGAAATGCATATATATTTAACACTAAAGTAGAACAGCCTGGACTAGCTTGGCCTGCCTCGGCCCTATCACATCCCAAACATTCTGGTAACTTTGTTGTAATTTTTCCTTGGAGTTAGCCATAATCTGTTGAGTTGTACTCGCTATATTAAGCCATTTGTCAACTTCCAGTAAGAATATTCACAAAAGCAGTCAATCATCAATAGATGACTTAAAATCTAAGGGGGTTTTGGTGTGTGTACGTAATATAAAAAGATAAGTTGGTGATGAGGGATGGGCCCATACCATAACATGTGGTTCTGCATCCAAATTGTCAAGGGCTGTGGGCTTTTGGCTCAACGGTGAAGGATAAGGCCTAATTTTGTATGGCTACATCTCTGCTCTTTCCCTAAAATTAGTGCTCGAGGTCTTGATTTGTGTTCATCGCTACTCATATAGCAGACTGATTTCCTTCATGTATAAGAAGGAAGCCACCTTATATTCCAGAAACATCACAATGAAGAATAATTGTTTTAGGGATGGGGGTGTGACTGAATATTGCTCTTTTTAAATTTTTTTTTTCTTCCGTGCTGTCTCTAATCAAATGTAATCACCGCAGCATGTGTTATTGATTTTGTAATTGCTTCTTGAATGGTTTGGGCCCCAAGACTGCTACGCTTGTGAGGATGTCATTTGGGTTATATATATATAGGCTAATGGATGATGTATCTTTTTATTAGGAAAGCCCTCTAATATCTCATTTAAAGATGAAAGACTTGTCCCAGAAGGCCTTGTTGGTAACACTTTCTAGTGTCACTAGACAGCAGTCTTTAAGCAATACTTCCTTTGTATAGCTAATTTCAAATGCTTTTGTAGCTCACTGTAAAGTGGTGAGGACAAAGGTAAGGGCATTGTCCATGTAAATATTACGGCATCTGAGCTGGAGCACGTGGCTTGCTTTGGTGCTTCAAAAAGTGGCTGATGCTGTCTTGTTGGCTCCCAAAACAGAGCAGTTGTTTCTGGGTACTAGCTGGGTATCACTTAATGTATGTCTCAAGGCAGGCTGAAAAAGCTGCTGCGTATATGGGGTCAAATGGGCAAGTGGATAAAGGAGAAGCTGCCTGGGCACTGTATACGTGATGTGTGCACGGAACTGCCCTATATGAAGGGAACTGGTTTCTGGTTGGATAGGGTGGAATTTAGCTTATCTTGTGTGACTTCTAGCACAACACCACTTTCACCAACCCCAAAATCCAGCTTGAGGCGTCAGTGAAGCCTGAAGTGCAGCTGGGACTCAAATTGATGATACGTCTAAAATCTTAGGGTGGGGTTTGAACAGGAAAGTAGGGCTGGCATTGGCATATTGGGAATCCTGAAGAGAGGTACTGCCTAGCTTGGGTGGTCTCTGCCCCCAGCATGATGGCTACTCTGCATTATTGTAGTCTTGTGAGATGGTTAATCTGATGGCTCACTACTGCCAGGAAAAGTTGGTCTTGTTGCCCTGCCTGCTTTGGCTGCGCATTCCCATGCTCTTTCCTGCATGAGGTTTGGTACTTGTCCAACCCCTTGGTGGTCTGGTTCAGCGTGCACAGCTATGAGAAAAGCAACCCAGCAAGGAGGGTTAGAAACATGCAGCTGTGACTAGGAGCTAACAGAGTAAGACCTCTAGCAGAAGCAGTCTATGGGGGCTCAGATGTCTTGGGAAGCCTCACGCTATTGATATCCCTGTGGTCTGAGCTCCCTCTTCTTCAGTATTTAATGGCAAGACTTAAGGCGTCCTTCTGGAGGTATGAATTAACAAAGAGCTCTGATCCTAGGAGAAGCTGTACTCGTTCTCCTGCTCCGAACACCTCGAACATCCTATTTGCCTGAACATGTTTCTTCTAGCTCAATCAGAGAGAGTGAGAATGAATTCACCTGGCTTTAGACGTCTAGATCAGAGCTAGTCAATTTGGGCTTCCTTTAAACAAATGGAGAAATAGATGCTTTAAAATGCATTTCATCTGGCCTGTTTTTTTATATCTGCTTTAGGATGAGGTTAATCCCACATTAACGGCATCTCTTTTTCTAGCCTGAATGTGAGAAGAGCCTAGCTCAGATGTCTGCAAGATAGACATCTGCATTTGGTCACGTAAATCCCACCCGCAGAGCTGCTGCACTAATGTGATGAACCAATATGAATGGCTTCAATTAATAACAATGATAATAATATAGACTCTACAGTTTAAATATAGAAAATAATTTTGGATTTTTTTTTTTTCAGATGTGGTCCAGATCTTTCCTCTGTGTTAGTCAGATTATTTTTCATTCAGTGGGGCTCATGGTGAGTAGTTGGTTACAATGGTGAGGAGCAGTGGTGGGTACCTCCTTTAGGCAAGCTAAACTAACGTACTCTTCCTGCAGCTACAGGCTAACAGAAATAGGAGAATTTTCCAAGGTGAGGGTTTGGTTTTGTTCTTTCGGATGAGATTGGAAAGCAATACCCCTGTTGAAGATGTCCTTTGTAAAACCACAATGGCTGCAACTTTCTGGAACTACTTGCGACCCCCAAACTGACTCTTTATTAGTGTTTCTCATTCAGCTAAAGCCGAAGCAAACAAATGAAACTAATTACTCTTGAAGTTGGGTATTGCCTTCTTGAGCTTTATGAGCCTGTTTTTCTGAAATTAGAAATTGCCTATGTGGAATGTTTCCAGCAAAACTGCTTCCTACAAGCCACATTTTTTNAACTACTTGCGACCCCCAAACTTACTCTTTATTAGTGTTTCTCATTCAGCTAAAGCCGAAGCAAACAAATGAAACTAATTACTCTTGAAGTTGGGTATTGCCTTCTTGAGCTTTATGAGCCTGTTTTTCTGAAATTAGAAATTGCCTATGTGGAATGTTTCCAGCAAAACTGCTTCCTACAAGCCACATTTTTTACTGTCACATAAGTGCTTTGTAGGCTACCTTTGGGTAGGCAGCAGTGACATCCGGTGGCCAGTGACCCGACCACCGGACTCTTGTCCCAGAGCCTGTCTCATTTGGGACATCTCTTCCTTGGCTAATATTGTCTGGCCCCGTTGTGGTTTTATACATTTTATAATACTTTATTTTGCTCAGTTTTGGGGTTTTTCTTTCTTTTATTCCCCTCATCCACCGCTGAGACTCTAAACTCCTCAGGTAGATCTTCTCTGAAACTCCAACAGGGACTATAGAAATCTACTGATAACAAATAAATACATAAATTTCAGCTTGTTGGCTTCAGTGTAAAGTATTTTAATATGTCTGCGTGTAGATGTGGATGTCTAAACAGGAACTGAAGAACAGATATAGGTATTGATGTTGCTTTGGCCTTCTTTGGGCTCTCTACAGACCATGCAGTACAGAAGGGAAATGGAGCATAGCAATAGAGAACCTGCATATATTGTTTTAATATTAACTTACTTACTTTCAAGGCAGTGGGTCTGATCCCAAGTAAGTCAGTTCAGTACAGACTAAGACTGAAGACTGTGGGGTTTTTTTTACTCCCAGGAGTAAACATTTTCAGCTTTAGATCTGTAGTTACCCACCTCTAATTGCAGGAAGCACCGCTGAACTGGTGGTGCACGTTCAGACAACTTGTACCTCCTCCATGCTCATGTAGTCCATGAGCCCTTCTAACACAGGGACACATGGTCCACCTTAATTTTAAGTAAGTACTCCTTTCAGTTATGTCAGCTACTTAAATTTATTTGCAGTCAGTCAATTCATATTGATCATAACTCGACCTTACCGTGACCTTGAGCAAAGGTACTCTGTGACTGCTATAGATATTGTGATCAATACCGGAGAGCAATTGACTACACCTAGTTACTGATAAATGAAGTTAAAAAAAAAAAGGTACACTATTTTCAGAAACAAAGATAACTGCTCATTTAGTTGACTGTTTGCAAAGGTTTAATATTGATACATGAAGTTATAATGACATCCTTGGGCATTCTCAAATGGTAGAAAACAATAGGGTGCGGAGCCACTGTAGCACACTAAGGAGAAAGAATCATTAGTTCCCGACTTCAAATAGGAAATTTCATGGTATTTATGACAGCAACACTGAGAACAAATACACTTACTTAGCAGTACTCATCGGAGAAGGCATGTATCAAACTGTGTTTCTTTTCTTTATGTGCGAGCCAGGCCTAGTGAAATAAAACACTGTATTACAGTGCATGGAACAAAGCCTTTAGTACCACTTATTTTACTTTAGTACCACTCTCCTTTGCACATTTGTGCCTGAATTAAATTGCGCATCCCCAGGTATAACCAACTGTAATCATGAGGAAGAGATCACTTTGGTCTCAGCACATCTGCTACACGTTGATACACATCCCTATGCTGCCTGAAGTTGAAAGGGAAAATGCGAGGGACGTTTTCCCCTGCTATTTCTCTCGCTTTGCTCGGCGTCCTGCTGGGCAATGGGAGCTGAGTACCAGCAGCTGAGATAGAAGCAAATGAAAGTCCATTGGCAAAGTGGTAGTGGGCTGCATGGGAGGGTGGCTTCATCCCCAAATCTGCTGTTTTCTGGACAGGGGAGGATGCTCGGGGGACATGGGAATGACAGAGCTCGCAGAGGTGCAAGTGGAGCTCGTCCCCTGCCACTGGTCTGACATTTTACATGTATGCAACAGGGCTGGTGGTTTTGGTTTGGTTTTTTTCTTTTTTTTTTTAGAAGTAGATTGTTACATCTGTGGCGTTCTTTACAAAAGAAATTAATCAAATGGCAGGATGGTTAAAGCTATGCAAATCAGAAACAGGAGGGGAAACGTTTTGCAGGCACAGACCTCCCATAGATCTCCCTGCACACTCTTCGGTGTTTTCCCCAAGCACTTGAATGCCTCTCCCCATCCCCGAAGTTAATCTCCTGATCTCATTTCTTCAGTCCCATACAGTAACTGTGGTTGGTTGGGGTTTTTGTTTTCCACACTTCCCTGTTTTTTGTGGAGACTGCGTCCTTCTCCAGGCTCGCTTTACATCTTACACTTTAGTCAAGCTATTTATTCATAAACCTGTGTTTTCAGTGTGTTGGTACATCAATAAAATACAGAGTGGTTCAGTTAGTCAGCATTCTGGGAAATCCTTTGCTGTATCGAAGAACTGTAAATCTCCATTATTGCTTCGCATTGCACAAATAAAGAATAGCCTCTTACCTTCACAGCATTGTCTTTGTTAATTTTTAAAGGTGAGTGTGTACATATTCCTTAGCAAAGAGAATCAGTTTGTGCGTAGCCCAGATACCAAGCACTTATTGGGTTTGGGGTGGGGTTTTTTTGGTATAGCTTCAGCTGCTACCTGGAAATTCAGCAACAGTGAGAGGAGGCCAGGGTGAGTACAGCAGGAAGCAATACTGAAACATTCGGATGAAAATAATCATCAAGACTCTAGGATTTTTTCCAAAGTGAACCTAAACTGGAGGCTTTAGCGATTAGTCCGTGACTGATTGAAGAGGTATGTCACCTGCTACTACATGGCAGCACATCCCATCGCATTGCGATTGCCTGCCTGGAGTCATTATGGTGTATTACATCCTTTTGTTATCAAACTGTGTCATGTTGCATCACAGTCAGAAGCAGCCGGATGGAGACGTGGCTGACACGTTGCCTGTAACAGATGCAATGAGACATAGCATCCAAAGAACATACCTGCTTTTAGTCAAGGCTCAATTTGCTCAGAGTGTATTTTGACATGTCTGCAGAGGGTTTGAAGTCACAGGTAATCCCTTCTGTGTTTGCCAGCTCTCGCTCAAGACACAAGCCTTTCTGTTGGACTAGGAAGAAATGCAAGCTTTAAATTGCCTTTGCTTGGTTTAGCATCATTAAATAGGCAGGAAAACCTGCTTAGGTTTCTGCAATAAATGCATGAGATTTGGGACCATTAGGCACTCTGGGAGGTTTTTTTAAAACCCTAATCCCAAAACCTTTAAGAAATAAAAAAGGCTTCTAGTTACTTTTTAAAAAATTTGTGTAAAAATGAAGAAACTCTAGTAAAAGTACTAAGAGTGGGCTTCTGAACTACCACAAAAAATTAGATGTATTAAGATGGTGGTATTACAAAAGCAATAACATTTTCCCATATTAATTAGTCGTGAATTAAAGCAAAATTTTTAATATGAATGCATATGACATTCATGGCATACCAAATTAATTCTTTATGATTAGAACCACTGCAATCGATACTAAATGAATTCATAATGAGAAGACACTTAAAGTGTGACCACAAGACCCAATAAAAGGCCATCATCAAAACTGCAGCCTACTAGTAAAGCATTGCCCAGCAAGATGGTGCTAGCTATGATGGTCAATGGCAACCCTTCATTTATTCTTTTGTTTGACCTCTTCCTCTCCCAGTTCTTCTTGTTGGAATATTCAGTATGTGATACAGTGAACTTCGTGGGTTTCCTAATGTTGGTGGACAGTATTGACCCATATTCTCATTGGACTAATGTCTTGTATGCTTAGGTTTTCATCCTTTGGAGATCACGAGTCAGTTATTCAAGAAAGTCTTGTATCAGATCCTGTTAATAAAACAAAACTATACTGGCCTTGGGACTTTGTTGTGTTAGATTTCAAACGTCACAAGAAAACTAAAAGTAACAGTGGGTACTATATAAAGAGAGGTGTGTGTTATCCATTGAAATAAATTTCTCCTTTAGGGAATGGGTTGCACACAAATAAAGACATTGGTAAAGCATTCAGCTTTTCTATTTGTGTTGTTGCTTTCTTTAGTCGTGTTGCTGGGGGGCTGGATGAGGTGCTTACCAGAGCTGAGAATAGGAAGGCTGTCCTGCCTGGCTTCACAGTGCTTCCCTTCCCAAACCTAGGCAATGGGAAAAGGTGAAAGGAGAGAGGTGAAACACAAGAGGGAAGAATGGTGTAGAGGAATGAAGGGTAGGAAAATAGTGCGAGAGGTAATGGGGCAAGAGCATGATGTGGGTCAGTGGTGACTCTAGAGCTAGGGCACAGCACCAAGGGGTGGCTGATGGCTGGGAATGGAGATGAGGAGACACCGGGACGGTACTATCAAGGAGAATGGCACAAAGTAAGAAGGGAAGGACGAAACAGGAGAGGCAGATGGGCAAGACCTAAGGTGGTAACAGAGGTTGGTGGGTGACAGGAAAACTGATGCTTTATAGGACATACTAATTCCAGCTTTTCTGGTTGTTGTTTTGGTTGGTTGGTTGGCTGGTTGGGTTTTTTTTCCTATGAACTAATACTTTAATTGACTAGTTCCTTAAAAATCTTCCGGAGGAAAAAGTTGAAAGCTAAAGTGCAAGTTAACCTAGTAGAGTCAGCAACGCAGGAGCACAGGTTCCCCTGTACTTTGGCAGTGTGTCCTTCAATATTTGTTTTGCTATAGATGTACTTATCAGGTGAAGAAATATTTTCAAAGAAGAGTCTGTACTGCGAAAGCCTCTCAGAAGGTACATTACCTACCTGGAGTGTTGGGCTGTCATGCAACCTCTGAAGTAAAAGGAATTACCTGTGCTGTACTGGTATAGCTGACAGCTAAATCTGCGCTAATCTGCCTTGATTATACTCTTCAGTACAGGGTCTTTCTCATGATTTGAGGGCGGGAGGTTCAGCAGGGAATAAAAGTCAACCACTTCCCCTTCTAGTTGGAATATGGGAGAATTAGCTGGATGACATGAGAAGAGTTTCTAAATATCTTTCCTGCCAATATTTGATTAGGGACTTTAATTTCATTAGACAAACTGATTTTTTCATTACACAAACTGATTTTTTCATGCATTGCTCTCTCCTTTTAATGTGTAAATTACATGGGATTTGACTCTCATTACAACATTGAATTGGGTGCTGCCTTCAAACGGACACCGGCGCCAGGGCCATGCTTGCAGCCCGATCTGCTGAGAAGAAATTCTT
Source organism: Steatornis caripensis (assembly GCA_013398225.1). Lineage (NCBI taxonomy): Eukaryota > Metazoa > Chordata > Aves > Caprimulgiformes > Steatornithidae > Steatornis > Steatornis caripensis. The sequence goes on from VZSC01009101.1 coordinate 631,158, forward strand.
TGTGTTTTGTTCCGGGAAGTCATTTCTGTAAATACTGAGTTACGCTGCATGGGTTGGTAACACACGGTGCCTGTGCACATAGTCGGGATCCTTTTGCATTCTCTTTCTTGGGAGAGTAAATGCCAGTAACCAACCTGGATCTCCTGGTGTGGGTTACGATATGCACCAAAGTGGGACTTCATCACGTGGAGCATAGTTTGGGGAAAATTGTGGGATGGAGCTGATAGAGGACACAGCTCAACACGTATGTGCCTACCTTGAACGTGAGCAGTTTAGCTGCAATGATTAGAGGGTAGCCTTTGCTTTTCCAAATCAAGACTGCCACAATTTGTTATCTTTTGATAGTATTAATTTTGGATCATTTACATCTCAAGTCACGTGTGTGCCAGTTTTGCATGAATACTGTCACTCACCCTAATGAGGATGAAGGACACCATTTTATATTACTTTTAGTGTACAAATGAAGTATCTAAACAATAATATCAAAAGGTATTTAAAAATGTATTTTTCCGGGGTCATCTGGGGTAAAACAAAGCTGAAAAAGAGAAGCAAGATGAAGTTTCCAAGTACTTCTGTGATTATGAATGAGTTGTTTCAGCTACGGTCCTAAAGTCTGGCGCAATGCGTACATATGCAACCATCGTGAATAACGTTACTAGCTGCCCAGTGCTGGAAATGCCCCATAAAGCATAGGGGGATGTAACTGTGCTGGTTTTAACCATATGAGAGAAAAGTAAAATAAAAATCAAAATACTTTGGTTCCAAAGTCACATCAGTCGAGTCTGAGATTACATTATATCTCGTACATGAAGTTGAATCAGTACTTGGTTTACTGGCTTCTCAGAAAATACAGGTGCTGAAGGAAGGGAGCCTAGCTGTTATTGCTAGATAAAATTCTCTGCTTGGAGTGGGGAAAAAAAGCTGAGTTGAAAAAAGTTGTGGTGGTTGTTGCATTGCTTTTTAAAAAGTAAAACATGAGCTTTTATTGTTGAGACAGTTATGGGAACACCCATCTTTTTTATAGGCTTGTGTTTTGGTAAATAAACATGTTGACAGAATTTCTGTAATTGTTTTGAAAGTGTTTTTATTTTAAAAAGCTTATGTTGTATAACATCGAGTAGATCTGTTCTGAACTGAAGTAGAATCAACTTTGATATTTCAAATGTTTTCTCTTAAAAATTTCAAACCAGTTCTACATTGGGCAAGACTGACCTGAGTGTCTCGGCAGAGGTCTGGGTGATGCTGTCCATTGGAAGAGCCAAGGAAAAGCAATGTCTTTTGCTTATTGAAGAGATCAACATTTTCTCATTAATAGGGTTACAATAACGCGTGGTTTAGCCAGATTGTAACGTTCTATTTGTCAGAATTGTTAAAAGTCGAATTCTGGATTCAGTTCTTTGATGCATTGGAAAAAAATAATCTGTGTATGGAAATACTTCACTTTAAAGTTTCCAAATGTTTGTGAGTTCTCAGGAAAGTAAAGTAAATTCTGCGCTATAAGAAATGAGCAAAATTTCTTTATCAAAAGCTGTTTTTCTGCAAACTGTCTTTTACATTTTTCTAGAGTTTCTATGTCAGATAAATGAAGTATTTCCCCCCCCATTATATAGTAGGTATGGGTTTATTTATACTAAATATAACATCATTATATAATAAGTTTTCTTGGAGTGCTTGGTACTGTACAAACCACAAAAATTTTTGCTCCAGTGACCTTGTAATATAAAACTGAGGGAGCAATCACATTGCATTATGTGCCAGTATGGTGAAATTAGTTTTGCACTGCCTAGGCAAAAGGATCTCCCTTGTCATCCAAATTACAGGGCTGAGGCCAATATGTGTGCACTCTGCTTGTTTGTTTATGCCATACGAATGGTAATACTAGGAAATATTTTTAAGAGCTGATGTCCCTTTTCCCTCAGTGTTTGTGGGTTTTGTTGTTTTCTTTTTTAATATTTCTCTCCTGAGTAAAATGTGTCCGTTCAACAGAGTTGAAATGAGTTATGTTAATCTTCCAACATAAATATGAAACGCTTTCAGCGGTTTTTCCATCATTAGTCGTCCAGCTAAAAAGCAGAGATGGGTTTACAGGCAAGTCCCTCATACTGTAGAAAATGTTTGTTTGGGTGAGGTACACAGGAAAAAACATGGATGTTTGGCCGAGTATTAACGATGAGCTTTTAAACTTGTGAAATTTCTTTTTCATCATCTTTTTCTTTAAATTCAGACTTATTTCTGACTTACGTATTTCAAAGCTCATGCAGCCAAAGGAGGGAGATTCTCTAGCACTGGGGGGTGAAATATTAAAATTCATCATGGTCCTCTTTATTGAAAGGAGTAAACAAGAATCAATTTTCTTGACTAAAGAAGTTGGCCGAGATGCAGGTTCATCTAGGGCAGGGTGAACTCTTATAGAGAGTTAATCCAAGTATGAGATACACAAAATTAGTGTGACTTCTTCTTTCAGCTGGAGCCTGGTGGGGGTGTGTGTGTGTGCATGGGACAACACAGAGGATTTAATAGGTTTTGCCTTCAACACATCAACAGAAAGACCTCAAAAGATGCACAGTTCTGTATTTTCTAAGCAAAGAGTTGGGCATTTATTTAATAAAATACCTATTAAATGGAGCAGGAAGCTGTTTGCAAAGACTAGGTTGGCCAGAATGGCTGTGAAGACACCTTGAGTGACTGATATAACTCCTTCCCAACGCCCTTCCTACTTGCCTGCTGGCTGAGAGATGGATTTTGTGCGTGATGGAAGCGTGGACAGGCCCAGCTTTCTGTCTCCGGGAAGGGCGTTGGGTTTCCCTGAGCCCAGGGGATTAAGCCCTACGGGCCCCCTCCTCCTGTTTGAAGCATGTGATATCAATGTTTTCGGTAAAGCAAGGACTCTCAAATGCACGTATCACGCCAGGCTCCATGGAGTCTACGCTCGGTGGAGATGTATAGGCAGAGATGGAGGGCAGCCAAGAACAGCTTCTGCTCGGGAGGGCAAGTGGTGTGCTATGTAATGGCCTAGATTGGTTTCAGGGCTTTTCTGTAGCTAATATTTGTTACGTTTCCACGGAATATAAAAGTAGGCTTGCGTTTCAGGATAGCTTGGGCTTCTTTTAGCCTCAGATCATCTGGGTTTCGTAGGTACTGGTCATACCATAAGAAATATTCTTTTTCTCACGTGCTCCCTTTCAAATAGGGTCAAGGCAGATTCTTATTTTTAAACATTTGGAGTTTGTTTTCATAAAGTTTCTCCAATCAAGACAGTCTCCAAGCCATCTTGGTTTGTAGTCGTACATCCAGTATTACTGCATTAGCTCTTAATAAAGAACTCATGCAAAAACCAGATTCCCTTCACACTAACTACAGAAACATGTTATGGGAATGTGACCATATAGCTGTGTGGAAAATGATATTACTTGCAGAAGATTTGTTGTCACATAACAGCCTGCTCATCTGCTGATTACTACCTTACATTTATTTGTGTATCTATCTTCCTTTGTGTAGTGATTGTGATACTTTCAAAATTGCTCAAAATCTCTGCAGTAAAACAAAATAACAATAATAATATTAAAAATCTTGAAATGCCTCCGCTAGTATCAAGCTAAATCCAAACTAAAAGCAAATTTATACATATGCTGCATATTAAGCTTAACCAGGGTAACGCCCCTTTCCTTTGGTTTTTGGAAAAGAGTCCCACATTGTCACATGTAAAGGGACATTTCAGCACTGATTTTCATTTTCATGAGATTAAAAGTGAAACATGTAACCACAAAGCTGGTTTATGTCATCCCCTGTTGGAGCCAGCAGTAATGCCAAAAATTAGATATTTGATAGGTTTGTGAGAGAAACAGATGCAGGAGGGATGCCATTCCCACAATTTTAAACTCCTTCTTATCTTTAAGCTAGAAAGAACATTCCAGATGAAGAAAATCTATCTTACTGGCTTTAGAAAATAGACGAAGAAAGTTGCCAAAAAAAAAAAAAAAGGAATAAGAAAAGTTAATTTAAAACCAATGTCAGTCTTGGGGAGTTGTAAACCATAATTGAGGGAGAGAGCGTGCGCATGTGTGTGTGGATGTACATTCATATATGTCTGCACATGTACAAAATAAATAGGCTGAGATGGGGCTTTTCCCTTCCTTTTTGATCTGCTTAATTGCAGCCTGCAGTTTCACTTTGGCTTTTTTAAATACTTTTGGGGTGCAAAAGATGGGAGCAGTAAAAATTAGGGGAAGAATTTCCCCAAAACCTACGCCAATAAACTCAGCAGAAGCTAAAGCATCCAGAAAGTATTCTTTCGGCTTTTTGTTTTGGAAGCAGTTTGTATGTCCCTGTTCTTTTTATTTCATTCTGCCAGCTGTCTGCTAAACAAATCTAGCCAGGTGGGGCTTACAACCCATGACTAAAAAACCTACTAGTGCAGCTGTCCAGCTTGCCTGGAGGAAGAATTCTAACAAATGGCAGGAATGAAAAGATTGGTTTTGTTTTCAAGAAAGTAGCTAGGGTACCTTCCTTGCTTTTTTTTTTTTTTTTGTTCTGCTTGCTTCACTTAACTCATGGCCTCCTAAGGTTTTACAGAGTAATGGAAAATTCACTTCCATGGTTTATCGTTTAATGTGCTTTTTGGTAAGGCCTTTTTTTTTTTTTTTTTCTTCTTCTTCCTCTAATGATTTTATTCTGTGTGAGACACATAGGGCAGCTTGGCTGCCTCGAGTGTTACTAAATGTAAAATAATCTGACACTTTCCCTACAAATCGCTGGTAAGCCATATAGTAGCTTAGCTGGATTTTTAAATATTCAAGAGTTGAATATATAACTAGTGAAGGGTGATGGTTGGTATTGTTTATCCACAAGCTGGGGACAGAACAGGCTTCTTTGCACTGCTTCATCAATCGACCTCAACTGTGATTTTCTAGTCAGCAAATGAGTGCTTCATTTTCTGTGTCTGTGTTGATCTAAACAAGAGCTGTGCTAAAAATTACCAAACTGCCATCTGATCTATAGTTCCAGCAGTAGAAGATTAGCATGTGAGACACTGAGCCACCTTCCCTCACTTCTTCCAGAAAAAGGAACGTGTGAAAGGTGTTTGTCACCAACTTCCTCTTAGGCAATTCAGCTGAAAAATCTCCCTCTGTGTTTTGTTAGATAACAGCCAAAAAAAAAAAAAAAAGTTGGCTTTTGGCCCAATCCTGCTTCCTTTGAAGCTGGTGACATCTTGTTATTTGGACATTTTTGGTGCAGGTCCGTGTTGATTGAGATCGATCTGGTGAAGTGATTTGCTCAGGATGGAGTTTGAGGGCGTTTGGTGCTTCTCTGGTATCACTCCAGGTCTTGTGGGTTCCAGCTTGAAAGGTGCACATGGCATTAACGCTTCTCAGGGTCGGGGTAGTGCCCCGCTGTAAAGCTACGCTATTGGCTTTGTGTTTGGTCCAGAGCTAGTAAAGGATTTAGGCTTATGCTTTTGTAGGTGTGTGAACGGTGGAGTCACACAAGTAGTCGGTGGAGCTACTGTTTTGACCAATTATTGCTTGCCTAATGATTGGAAATGTCACGTGAGGTTAGGACTTCTTTTTGATGGCCACTTTATAGTCAGGTGACTATGTGCTTCCAATAAAACATCTTTAATTGCTGAACTGCAAACATATTAAATTCTTGTAGACCTGATGTCAATGACTTCCCTGTTTCCTTACTAGCATACCACCATATCTGTACCCCAGAACTGAGAAGCAAGATGTGGAGATGCATGCGTGCGTAGGGTCCTACTGAAGGTCCCAAGACACATAGGTGCCAGGTCCAAATGTACTCACTGAAGCGAGACTGCAGGCTGTATTAAGCAGATCAAAAAGGAAAGGAAAAGCCCCATCTCAGCCTGTTTATTTTGTACGTGTGCACACATATGAGTGTATACACTCACACCGCGTTCTCCCTCAATTATGGTTTACGATACTCACATGAGTGTGTTGGGATAACATCCCCTTTCCAGTCAATTTGGGAAATTGAGACCTGTCCTGTCTCCACAAAGGCGATGGGGGAGCAACGCGTGCTGCCTGGGCTGCACAAGTCAAAATGGCATCCAGCACGGGCAGGCAAAGCCAGATTGCTGTTGCAGGCACCGTTATTTCCTTTTGTTGTATAACAAGGCATGAGTGATATTGGTCGGGGTGCTCACAAGCCAAGAAAAAAGAAGGCCAATTTTTCATGAGGAAATTGAAGTGCTGATGCAGAACTAACCCTCACGGTTTGTTGTTATTTAATGAAGAAGCAGTGAGTGGGGGATTTTGGCAAAACTTGGTGTGTAAGCATAACAATTGTAATGACATTATTTAACACACAATGGAGTAACAAAGGCACTTAAATGCTACGAATACGAACTGTGCTAAGATTCTTGAATAGCAACTGAAAGCAAAAAATGTAGCTATGTTATTCTCAAACTCATATAGAAATATATTTTACTCCTTCATTCCATTTTTCTGAACCTACAGTAGAATCCTAGAACGGCTCCAGCAAAATCGCTGTAATTAGCTCCTTTTGATTATATTCTGCATTAGAATCTCTGGGCGTTGTTATCAACTTCATTTTTTTTTTAACCTGTTTTTCTTTATTGTTAGGCAATGGCAAATGTAGATATTAAATTAAAAATGCTTATGTTCATTTCCTATCCCACTTATTTTTCTGAGAACAGTGTCAGATGCTGAAGGCCTGTACAATGTAGAGGAGAAACACACTTCTCTGTGAAGCAGCAGGATAATATTGGGAAAAATAAGACTTTAGAATAATTTTCCATAAATAGTTTTATCTGGAGTTGTAACAACTTCTTAACTTAAAGGAGTTTCTGGACTTACAGTATTTTTGCAAGTTCTGTTTTAAAAAAGAAAAGGGGTAGGGGGATCAAAAGTACTATATTGTAGTTTTCCTTTAATTTTCCATACTTCTCCAGATAAGATTCTAAATGCTCTGTAAAGCATACAATTTTTGTTACATTGGATGAGCCCAAACCACCTTGGCTTTGGGAGAGGAGAGGTATACCATCTTTATGTTAAACCCATCACCAAGTCATTTCTGGACTGCCATGAGAGCAACGCTTTGCTTCTGCGGATCACAATTAGAGAATGGGAGACCCAAGAAAGCTCTGAAATGCTGTGTGGGAGTTTACCATTCTATTCAGTAAGCCATGGTGCCAAGGGTGTAATGTAATATTACAACCATCTGTCGTCAAAGGCCGTTATCCCAGTGGCACCTGGGCACCACTCCCCCTCCTCGTTGTGGCAGCAGTGTGTCACCATGGTATCTGGATGACTAGCAGGAGACAGAGCACAAGGAGGAGATGGCAAAAGTGCAAGTAGCACAAAAAGGCCCTTGAATTGTAGAGACTTTCACTGGTATGCTGTTTGGTGCTCAGTACAAAAAGGGTTTCCATTATAGCCTCCATATAACTGAGGCTAGCATAGTGGTTCCAAGGCTGTAAACTGCCTGGACTGCCTGAGACTGGTAACAGTTGGCCAGCTCACTCAGTTTTAATGTGAAATTCAAGTTATTTCGTGACTGAAAGTTGTGGATGGTCACCACTATAGGGTGTTTTTTAGATTTTGCATTTATTCACGGTGGTTATGTCTTTTTCTTCCCCACCCCCCACCCCCCCAGTAGGACTGCAGTTAGAGCTGCAATTTTTCCTTAAGCCATATATGTACAAATATGAGGCTTATCCTCATGGAGATATCCTCCACATGCCTCTTTTCCCTTATTTGCAATGTGATGGAAGTGATAGTACTTTCAGGAAAGGAAGTTATTCCAATTGCTAGGGAGTAGGACAGAAATCAGGTAAAGGAATATTAGATGTAAGATTGAAATCAAGCTTGACAAGGAAGTCTGAACATGAAAAATATTGTGGAACTGGGAGCAAATAATATCCTGCGGACTGTGAGGAACAGAAGAGGAAAAAGTGATCCAAGACACCGAACAAGAGTGAGAGGACCAGAATTGAATGTGAATGATAGGAAACAAGTGGTAAGGAGCTAGATTCGTGGTTGTGTGACAGAGAGGGGGTCCGCAACAGAAGGCCAGTGGGAACAGTAGTTCACAGCACCCCATGGGACAGTGGAAAGTAAGTGGAGATTTGTAACACTAGCCAATAGGGATGAATTTGAGACTTGAAATGAAAATGCACAGCTCGGATTTATTAAAAGCTGGCAACTACTGATTTTTCAAGTCATGTATGAATTCATTTTCTAGAGGAGGGAAGATGTTTAAAGGATAAAATAGTTTCAAACACTGAATAGATCAATAAATATGGATACTTCAAATACTGGTAATATCTTAACATCTGAGCACTTCTCCATCTGAAGAGCTTTTGACTTTAAACTGGTAAATAACATGGATTTCAGCCACTCTGACCGCTTCCTGTGGGGATAATCTGCAGGTCAATAAAAAGACAGAGTCTACTTGGTTCCTTATTATGCAGAATTAGAGATTAAGCTCCACTCAATATTTGATGAGGCCAAGAGTAAGCAAGGCCACAAACAAGCAATGTCACTCCTGTATTACGGGAGCGCAACACTTACCCAAAGAGGAAATGGAGTGGCAATCCTCCGCCATCCTCCTCCTCTTTGTTTATACCAGTATCAACTTAGTTGTAGACTACATGTGTTTCTACATGCCTTCTCTGTTTGCCTTGGTTGTGACTGGGAGAAATACTGAGAGAGAAAACCTGAAATGAGAAAAGAACTGACAAGCCTTGTAATACCACCAGTCCTGCTATATTATATGAATGTGATGACTCAGATGCCTGAGTTTGATGTTATTTTTTTATATTCATATTAAAAAAAACCCCAAACAAACCAAACCCAAAGTAATCTACCACCAACTGGCAGCAGACAGGAAGAAGAGGTGTGGTGGCTAATCCCATTCAGGACCGAGGTGACCATTGGAGCAGTAGTAATAGCAATGGAATAACCCAGTTTGCTGAATAAGTCACTGCCAGCTATGAATTTATGCAGGTTTAGGAGAGACCAATGAGGCCAAAGATCTTGAGTTGGGTAACCTGTCCAGAAGGAGGAGTGACTTTACAAGGTGGGACAAGAAGAGCATTTGAGAAATGAGATATTGTTGGGTGAGCTACTGGGGTTGAAGAAGTAGGGGAGATTGTGCAGATAGCAGATGCATCGTGCCATCCAAAGGCAATTGAGCTGAGGAAGTTAAAATTTCCAGAACTGTCAGAGGGACAAAGCATATAAACTTCAGAGGAGACAGAGAGAGGGGAGAAATCTGCAGAAAGGACTTGACAGAGACAGAGGGTAGAAGGAAGGGGGAACAGCAACAAGCCAGAGAGAAGAAAGAACAAAAGCGAGTCTCGGAAAGGGATTAGATGTGGGCAAAGATCCAAGAGGGGAGAGTCATGAGATTCAGCAGACAAAGTTGTAGGAAAGTGGCAACATCTGATGGAAAAAATCTTGTGACTAAACCATTAGGCTTAGGTTCATTTAACTCCATTAAAATGAGATATTAAATGGTTGTCATGTAGCATACATTGAAGTGGTTGCATTTGTCATGTCTGCTCAGAAAGTCTTTCTTGCCAAAACAGATTCCAGTCTTTTTTTCTTTCTTATTCCAGTGCTGCTCAATTCCCTGGAGAAGACGTATTGTTATCTGTGACTTGGGAAGAGGCTATGCCTGTAGTCCTTGCAACACCTACCTGATTTGACATCCCCGTGATGACCAAGTTGTCCCTTTAACGGTTCTTATGAGTTGGGGCTACTTTTGAAGGCCACTTTGAAACTCCAGCTATGGAGCATCAAGCTGTGGCCCAGGGCAAGGTTCTTTGAATACACAAAACTTGAGATGTTGCATTCAAGTCTTTGCTTTCTTAAAAGTGTCATTTTAAGGTGATGATTATGGTTTTTAAAAGGGGAATATTTTTGAAAAATAGTTATTTTAGAGATGTTCTTTCATGTCAGCTAACCTTAGCAAAGAGCAGCCTGCTATCTCCAGGACAGCTTGAAAGGCTCTCTCATGAGTAATCAGAATTTGTGTTCCTCGTCAACCACCAGAGCTGACACCTTCAAGGCATGCAGGAAGATATATTTAATCAGCTTCCTTTTCATTTGATCTTTGGTTCTTTTGTTGGTATTTATAATCCTGAAACACTTACTTGAGAAGCTCTGACAGGTCTGGAACAAAATTAAGAAGTTCTGTCTCTCCAATTCTTGTTCTAACAAACACCTGTTAAGGGAAAATAAATCTAGCTATATGCCAATGTTCTCGTTTGTTTCTTATGTTCAGTTTCAGGTAATTCAAATAGATATGTTCTTCCACCTGCTTCCAGACCTCATCTTTCTGCATTTTAGCATTTCCCATTCTAGAATCATCTCCTCCCTGCCCTCCCCCCCGAACAAAAAAATGAGAAAAAGAAACTGTTGAGTAGAGTTGAAACATGAAGAAAAAGACCCAACTGTCTTCATCCTCTTGTTGAAATACTTTCCTTTTCCTAAAGGCTCTCTAGATTTCCTTTGGTGTACAGGCTTTCAGGGTTTCTTTTCCATTCAGTAGTATTAACTTTGGTTTTTTCACATGTTATCATTATTTTTACCAGCATGTATAACACACATTTCCGACTTTATGATGGCAGTAAATATAAATGCAGAAATTATACAGTCAAACAAATTAAGAGAAATAAACCCTAGCAGGTCTTGAACCAGCCAGTAATCATTCCTACATATCGCCTATTATAGCCCTGTGTACTCGCAGTACATTTCCACATCACACAGGTGGAAGTGTGAGGCTGAGGCTCATTTAACAGTATGAATTTTCCCAATGTATCACAATTACAGGAACACCTGTGCTTCATAACTTTCTGCTGATCCACTGTGAAAATTCACAGTGTGTTTAGTAACCGAACCATCAATATGCTTTGTCTCCTACAGCGTGTGGGTTGGGACGGCCATTTTAGTTCCTCCTGTAAAAACAAAACAAAACAAAGCACAACCACCCCCCCAACCCAAACCAGCCCCCACCCCAAACCACCCCAAAACCAACAGAAAATTTAGCTGATGCTTCGTTGTGGTGTGTGCTGACTCTTCACCACCGTGGCAGATCTTTATCGTGGAAGATCTTCAGGCTGCTCTCAGTGAAGCTTGGCAGACCCCAGTCTGGGAAATATAATACCTTTCTTTTTTGACTTCCTTTTGCTGCCTGAGTAAGGCACCAACACCGGTGTGCGTTCATGACTCATTGCTTTCTTGAACATGTGTCAAATTCACATCATGTGTGTCAGGCACCTTTAACAGACACTCCACATGGCTCTGCTAGACTGTCCTGCAGAGCTGCCCCAGCCCTGTGCCAAGGGGTCGTCTTGGCCCATTCTTGGCATGGTTTGTGCCCACTTGGTCTGCTTAGCTTGGCTTGGCTAATTTCTACCAACCTACCTAAGGTCCCTCTATTGATGGGAAAAATTAATAAATTACATTTTAAGGCAAGGCTATAATTTTGTCCGATCTACCAAGCAACCATCATGATATAACAGGCACTGCTTGAATAGAAAGGTTTTTGGTGAAAAGTTTTACATAGATGTCTACCCAATATAATCCCAGCTGTTGTCCAAATTTCTATCTTATTCTGTTTTATAAAAGATTAAATTTACTCTGTGTGTTGCGCTGTTGCTCAGAAGGGAGCTGGAGGCTTGGGAGGTAGGTTTCAACCATGACTATGACCCGGCGATGGAGGAAGGTGTCTTTGTTGATGCAAAGACGCTGCTGAATGGTTTGAACTGTTGTGGTGATGTGCAGGCAAACAGATGATAACACGCAGGCAATGGCAGGCATAAAAAGGGTGGAAGCTGGCGATGTTTAGTTAAAACTGTAAATTGGCGAGGCGGAGGTGAAAAAGCTCTGCTCACTGCTTTGAGTTTAGGAGGAGAATGGACTCTGTGGTCCCATTTAACTGATCTTTACATGATCTGGGCAGTGGGGCCCAAAGTCCTTGTCCTTCAGTTACCATAGCAAGAGGTTAGCTGCAGATGGCTGTTTCTGCTGTCTCACCTACATAGGCAGGTTTCCTATCCATGGAAAACAGACTCTCTGGAGAAGAAAGAAGGTAAATTAACATCTGATTCTTGTCCAACAGTGGAGCTAGGACATGTCTAGGAGGCTGAAGTCTTGGACATGCTCTCAAGTCACTCAGTTTAAACATAACCTAGATTAACCTCATCAACTTTCAATGAGAATTGGGCTTTTGTGTCTTCTCTGATGTGCCACTCTTGAAAACAAGCCTTAGATTTATGCACTACTTGAAAGTTTGTGATATTGGGTGAAAAAAACCCTTGAGTTGTCACATTTATATTTCTATGCTCTCTGTGAATTGCTACTAGTCTTTGTGCCGTATCTCCACTTTTCTTGCTGTTTCTTCCAGATAGGAGCCCATCTCTTCATTTAGCCTATTTGCAAATTCCCATGATACACAGGTTCCCTTGAGCCAAACTCTCTGCCTTTCCTTCTCTAGTCTCAGTGAGGTTTCTGTCATCACCAGGACTGTGAACTCTGAAGTTATTTTCCTGGATCCTTTCTAGATAGTCCATGTATAGGTCTGTCCTTGAATGAACTTGGGGAGATAGGTGCCCGTATTTTCCTGTCTTTATGAGGTAGAATAATACATACGTGTTGTCATAGGTGTATAGAGAGGTCTGCAAATTAATGTGCTTTGAGGTCCTTGGATTAAATGCTATATAAGTGAAAAATAGTTGAAAGTCATTTTAGTGTCCCAGTGGGTCTGATATTCTTTTCTGCTCTCAGAAAGAGATTTGCTGTCTGCAAATCTCATGTTTCCAGAATTAGATTAGGAGTGTCAGATGTACATTCTTGGGGCTTTCTGACCCAGATTAACCCTGGATCACGAAAACTTGATCATCTAGTTGCAGTACCAGAACAAAAATATACTCACCACGGTCTACCACCAACTGTTGGAGGCTTTTATACAGCATACTGAAGGGGTGTGTTGAATGTATCTATAAGTAAGTTCAGAGAGACTGTGTGCTGCGAGGATAGACAATGTGGTCAGGGTCAGGAAAGAGAATTGGAATTCAGGGCGAATTCACTGATCTGGAGATCAGGGAGATTTGTGGGCAAAATGAATTTCTTTTTATAAAAAACCCGACCTTTCTGATTACAGTGGTACAAAAAGATAATGGGAAACTACTAAGAAGGAGATGTACCAAATGTATACAAGTTATTTTATGTCATGACTGTCCATTTGCTAAACTACTAGTGGAAGGAGATGTGGAAGCCTAAAATTGAGGATGAGGAGGTGGTCCGTGTCTTGATAAGGTCTGGTGGGGTCACAAGCCATGAAGAAATGTTTGTCCTGCTTCTTGTCTGTGCTTGGACTGGTGGTTATGGAGAATCCAAGGCAGTGGTTGAAGGCAGATTGCAAAACCTGAAAGAGATAATTTCTGATGAGATGTTCAAGAGCAAATATAGTAAAAAAATGTGTCTCGTAGGTATACTTGCTGTGTTCTCACCATCTGGAAATAATGATATGCATCTTCACAAGAGAGGTTTGGAGATATGGCTTTTGTTGATTTCTTTCTTAGCAAGGGTGGAGCCATTTCTGAGATGGGGGACTGCTGTGAAATACCCACTTCTGTAAATATGCTTACAGTGCTAAATAATCAGAACTGGATTTCCAGCAATAAATCACTCTTCTAGTTTAACATTTGCATTAAAATTCAGTTTGTAAAGTCTTGTAGTTGAAGCGTCATCTTAGCACTCAGTCAGGATGGTGAACAGCTGATTTCAGCAGTGATTTAATTCATGTCAAAGGAAGCTGAACCCGAGCACGATGTGTAAACTGGCTGCTGTTTGGGCTGGCTGCTTGTTCATGAATGCACTCATGTTATTACATGTACAAAAAAAGAAGGAAAGAAAGCAAAACAGGAGAACACTTAACGTTCCTAAAGTAGTTTCCTCAAATTTCTCTGCAAACAATGTAAAATAACAACCTAATAATTTTGTATCTTAATCATGTTCGGTAAAGAAGTCCTTTAGATAATTGGCACTGCCTCTGTACTAGGCCAAACTTTCTTTTAAGTTACAAATACTCACAAAAGGTTTACATTATAAGGAGCTGCTTTGGAGATGTGCAGATTTAGTTTGTAAGTACAAAGTGAACATGCAAATTGCCTTATCTTGTGGGATTCACAAACAACCATCATTCAGATTGATTTAATACATAGCTTTTTATCTTTAAAAGTGTTAATTAGAAAATAGGGACAGTTCTCTGAACACTTAAGAGTAATAAATAGATCAAAACAGCATCCCTGCTTCTGTGATGGAACTTCTGAAGACTTTATAAAGGGATTAATACAATTGTCGAAAAGACCACAGTATACATATTTAATAGTGCTACCAAGCTACAATTACATTTTTAGGACTCTATTTGCTAAGCTTTTAAACACTCATTATACAGAAAAAAAAAAAAAAGAGATTTTTCAGAATGTTACCACATAACTTGGGATCGCTCTGCCAGCAAGCTCTGCTCCAGGTCCGGAGTGACACAGCTCTGTTCAAGATACCCTAGTTTTCATTTGGTATTGAAGGTTGTTCACTCGTGTGAGAAAAAGACCTTGTGTAGTTTGGTCCTCTGCTTCTCCTCTACTGCAGTAACACACGTGGGGAGAGGGGAGTTACCCACTGTGCCTGCACGGTGCTGCCCGATGCCTGCCTGTGCGTGCCCTGCCCGGGTGCCGGGGCTCCTGGTGCTCCTAATGGGTATCCTTGACCTAGCGTACGAGTAAAAGCCCGCGCTTTCTGAGACTTAGAGATCTGCGTGTATTTAGTCACATCAATAGTGTTCATCTAACTGACATTTTCCTTTAATTCCAACAATATGTTTGTTCTGTGTAGTTATTTCTGTATATTCCTACCATTGCCCAACAAGTTCACACTGAACGAGATCGAAACCATTAGCTATAATCAGTTGCAAGCTGATTGTTTATCAACAAGTGAAATGAGGGAAAGGCAACTTGTCTGGCATACAATAAATCAGATCTCGTAAAAAGTGAGAAAAACAGGTAAGGTCTTGAAAGGTATTCAGGGGGTGAATAGCGTGAAGGACTAGAGAAAGAATTAATTTCAGCACCCAAGGTCATCTCCTTCTGAGATTCTCGCCTAAAATATGGGCCTGGAGGGGCTTTCATGGATTCGGTAGGGCTGGATTTTCACCCCCATGAGAGAACAGCTGTAATACTAATGCGATTTCCGAGTCATACCTATCAGAAGCATATGAAATGCATTACAGCAGTGAGACAAAATGGTTTTGAATGTCCAGGATTTCTTGTTGCTGCTTAGTTCAGTATACATGCATGCAAGTACCTGTGAGCAGTGTTCTCACCAAGTTGCTATTATTTACACAAACCCCACAGTAATATGCTTATAAGAGCTACGTGTTTATACGGACAGCTTCAGAGAGGGGCAAGTCTTGTGAATAACAAGTTCTGTGACGCAGATGGAAGGAGAGTTCCTCCATCTCCTCTTTGCCATTTTGCTGTCGGAGCGCAGGAAGGCGCCAGCTGCAGGAGCTGAGTCTGACTGGGCTGATGAACCCAGCAACAGGGACTGCAAGGAAAAGCGCTGAGGCTTGCCCACAGTGATGATGAGAGGGTTGGGGCAAGCTGAGAAAAGAAGCCTACATGTGCTTACCTACATTTGCTCAGCCCACTTCACATCAGATGCGCAGCCTATTTAGTAAAGCCTGGGTTGGTTCAAATTAGAACTAATAAATGAAGTCTTACTATGTGCTTATGATACTACTTTGCTTTAAAACTTATAATATGCTATCACCACCTGAAGAAAACGGGTATGACCCTTTTGTATTTTAATGCAAACATCTAGATATGTACAATTTGAAGAAAAGCTGCAAATATACACTGAGAGCAATTAGGAGAACAGTTTATTTCCCAGATTTTAAAGGATATCTGGTATTTTTCATGGAAAGCTGCACGTGTTTGAAGACTGTTGTTACATTTAAAGCATTTAATAGTTTATCAGGATGAAATATGCATTTAACTTCTATTGCTTGGGAAGTGATGGGAACAGAAATGTTGTTTGGCAGTGCTTAGCTGAGCTTTGGAAGTGCTCTGGGAAGAGACTTCACAGCCTCTCTGGTCTCCTGTTCCAGCACTGCATCACCCTCCTGATGAGACAGTTTTTCCTAATGTCCGATCTGAACCTCCCAAGTCACAACTTGTGGCCAGTGCCCCTTGTTCTGTTTACTGCCTCTACAGAGGAGAATTTTTCCCATCATCTTTGGAAGCAGCGGTTTAAGCCGCTATTGGATTTTCCCCTAGTGTCCTCTTCAATATATGAACCAGGCCCGGCTTCGCTGTGATCTCCATGTTGGTCGTGTTCTCCAGGCATCTGATGACCTTAGTCACCTCTTCTGGAACTTCTCTTATTTTTCCATGTCACTCCTGCCCTGGGGGCCCTACCTGGGTGGCGCGTTCTGGAGTGGCCTCACCATCCTGAGCAGAGGAGGGTGATAACCTCCCTCTGTCTGCTGCCGTACTCCTTCCCACGTAGATCACTCCGTGGTTTGCCCATGGACTCCTACAAAGTGAGGAGGAAGGTGAGCAGGTAGAGTGGGATTTCTTCTTTAACTTTGTTAATTTTCTGTGTCATTATGGCCCTGGGAGGGATGCTGTAGTGGATAAGCACTGGTTGTGCTAGGTGCTGTACAAGCACAGAAGAAAAAGTCGGTTGCTTCTGTGAAGAGCTCAGTCTGCACATGTCACGGGAGGCAACAGATGGTACAGGCTGACGAGATAGTATGAGAAGAAATGAGGCAATATTTATAAACATGATAGACAGCAGCCTAAGTACATGAGTAGCCATGACATTGTCAAGGTTCTTTGCAGGCGTCACAGGAGGGGGTTTTGGAGCTGAGCAGAGAAGTGGTTTTGCAGCTGCTTGCAGGAAGATACTTCCAGATATGAGAGAGAGCATTGTGCGTGAGATAGAAAGAGAAGAATTTTAATTCAAATGTAAGTAATAAAGGAATTTCATCAAGGTGGATCTTGATAAAGTTCTGACTGGTATTAGAGGATTGCTGGGGATGGTGGGAGGTTGGGTTCAGTGACCCAACAGGCCCCTCCCAGTCCCATTTCAGAGCTTTTCAAGGGGCTTTTAGTGGGTGTTTTTGAGAATGTGGAGAAAATGGAACAGGAGAGGGAAAGCATCATTGGACAGTAGCTACTTATTCAGCAACAGCCGCAGGCCCTGTTCGTGTGGTGTGACAGCACGCATGCCCCGGGACTTTCTCAAGGTACTGCAGCAGGGCCCAGCCTGTCGAGGCATGGTCATTATTACAGTCTCTGCCTTGTCAACTGGATAGCACGGTGGTACTTTTAGACATGTGAAAATGCGATGGCTGTGGTAGGGTGTTGTATGTGGTTGTGTAAATGCGGTGGATTAGCTTGTGAAAACCTGCATCTTAATTCTGATGTAAATGTGAATTGGGTATTATGTAGCTCTGGCTTTGGAGCTCTCTAATGTTTATTTCGAAGTAATAATACCCTCAATAATGTTCAAAGAGCTGTTTGGTTTGGATGTAAAATATATATTACATAAACTAGTTTTGTAGTCATCAGTATACCTAACTTTTTTAAACTGTTATGTCTGGAGTTCATTTTCTTGAGCTTTCTATATCTCAGCTCCTGATCATTACTTTCCTTGCCAACCTGGAGCTTTGTTTTCATTTGGATTTGTTGCCTCCATTCCTTCTACTGAAACGGGAGTAAGATTTCTACCCTAACAATTTTTTTTTTTTTCTTGGAGAAAATAAAATGAGAAAATGCAGATAATAGTAGATAGAGGGGGGAAAGGGGAATCTTCTACAGGTATGAGTTAGTTTTCCTGACTTAGCATGTTAAGTTTCTATCACATCAATATGAAATAACATGACCTGAGGTGATGTATCAGAAGCTGGAAATTACTCCTGAAAATACAAATGCTAGCATATAGCAGAGAACTTGCTATCTGCACATTCGTAACATTAACCGTCGTAGCACAACTTCCAGCTTACACGAGGTCTGGTTTTAATAAGATGAATCAATTCCATCCCACTTCTAAGGGCAGAAGTTGCTTGTTCGTATTACTAGTCAACAACTCAACACCATTTTTACTAACACTGCAGAAAGAGAGAAACCTAGCACATTCTAATGAAAAGTGAACAATTGTTTGGAAACTTGATAACGTGCTATAATACATTAGCTGAAGAGTGGGCAGAAGCTGTGTTAGGAGAATTGACCTTTACATGCAATACCTTTTGAGAGATAGGGAGGAAGAAATACATCACTAAGTAAGTAGAACAAGAAACAGAACAGAAAAAGGTGGGATAGGAATTTTGACAAAAAGACAAGATTAAATTATTTTTGGTAAGTTTTCAGATGAGAAACGTCTACCTCTGGAAGCATTTTATAACCGGAACATTAAGCAATTCTCCCATGATAGCTACTTCATATAATAGTGTTTTATTGCTTTGCATTTGTCTCAGTATCAGAATAACAGTAATGTTTCACAATTACATAATGCTTTTTTGCTTTTAATCTCACAATAAATAAAAGGTGGGTGAATATTACGGGACTTTGCACAGACTCCAGAGGGCTTTGAGTTTCCTATCACTCTTTTTCACAAATCTCCTTTATTCCTTTGCCCTTGGCTTCAGATGCTTTGTCCACCCTTAAAACAGTCAGAACAAATGACATCATAGTTAGCAAAGACCAGTGAGTAACACTAAGTGATAGCTAAATTCGTCAATAAACCTTTTTAAGCTCTTCTGTCACCCAGGAAACCAAACTGGAAACTGGACAGTAGGTGACTCGGGTACCTTCAGAACCGGAGGTTTGTTTAATTGATGTAACTACAGAAAGGAGTAATGCAATCGTTACCCATGCCTTGTTAACTTTTATATTTAATGCAGTTCATTTCGTAGCATCCTCTTATTTTTCAATTTCCAACTTACCACATATTCTTGAGTTAGAAATGTACTTCCTGCTTTGTTGCCATTGCTGGGGGAAGCTGATAGTGTTGATGGTCAAGTTATTTGCACTGGGAATGTAGTGGTATGTTTGACCTTGGCTTGAACTTCCTTCCCTAATGTCATGCATACGGTCTTGCACTGCATTGTTGTACCCAGAAGTGGAGCAGAAGGAGCGGGCTCCTGGGGACCGGTCAAGTCAGAGATTGAGAGCTGATAGGTAAGGTGTGATCAGAAGCAGCTCTACAAACATGCTGGAGTAGCAGGATAGCTCTCTGCTCATTCTTAAGTGCACCAGGAATTTGAAGACGTAAGTTGGATGTATCATTGCCTTGGTTAAGAGTTTAGCAATGTGTGATTGGAAAAGTCAACATTCAGCCAAGCATTTCAATCATACAGTCAAGAAACAAATAGTTGGGAATGTTGATAACCACTTTATTGTTACTAGGTTTCAGAGTTAATATCAAGAAAGATAAAAATGCTGTTTCACCCTATGGTCTCCCAGACCACCTTTTTTTTGCAAGAAGATGAAGACAGCCCTTTCTCATCTCTAGGTATACCACTAGCAGGGTCTGCAGTTTAATGCTTTTAAGAGAAGTGAAGTTTCTAACTTATAATCCTCCTTCAAAATTCTGCAGCAAATTCCAGGGTTACAGAATTGCAGAATTCACAGGGACCCACACAGTTTTAGGCCACTTAGTTCAGAAGAATTTAAATCTCTACTGAGTGTGGATAGTGAAATCTGGTTACCTTCCATGATGCCTTTGTGTCTGATTTTTGGTTGAATGAGTTCTTCCTGCACTGGTGAATATGACATTTTTGGGTCCGTTCAAACCTGAAACAAGAGGAATGTGAATTCAAGAGCTAAAGAAATTGTTTGTGCAGTCCTCCCTAAAGTGAAAGTGCTGCTGAGCGCCTGTGGCCAAAACAGCCTTCTCCTTCCAGTTCATCAAGGACAACCTGTCCTAGTGCCATGCCAACATTTCTTGCTTTCCATCGCATCTCTTGGGTAAGCCCCATAAGCAGTGACCTTGTGACTAATGCCTGCCAGATCTTCTTTCTGGCAAAAACAGCTGCCGCTCTTGGCACATTCAAATGCCGGTTCAAATTTTAGGAATTCCTCTATGAGGTGTTCATTTTATTTTCCTTTAACAGCAGAGAAGCATTTTTCTAGTACAGAGAAAGAGTATGGAATTGCAAAATATAACGAGACACCGGCGGGAATTAGCTGCTTTTGCAACATGGGCTGTCATTCTGCATGCCTTCCTCAACTGCAATATTTTCTTTTAAAGTGTAAATGTTATCATTCATGTCACCAGGAATTAATTCATTATAGTTAAAAATGCAATTGGAAATTAAGGTCAGTATATCTGGAATGCTCTGCATTTACACTAGCCTTTCGGGTACCAGCTTATGCCTTCGCGGTCTGGAAGTATTAAGGGCCAGATGTTAAAATATGTATTTAGACTACATAATGTTGTGCATAGATGATTATGGGAGATTTTCTAAAAGGTAAATGTACATGTAATATTCTGGATTGCTGTAAGTGCAATTTTCACCCTGGAGGTGTTTTAAAGTACTTCCGGGGGTTTGGGATAGTTCACAGTACTAGGCAAGGCTTCGTAGGCCCTGGCCGGAACAGAATGTTTGGATTTATCTTCTTTATTTCCTGGCAATGAGAGATTTGAAAATCACATTGATGCTTTTCTGGCACCTAAATGTACTGAAAAATAGGGCCTCAGTTTCTTAAAATCTTATCTGGTAAATAGCATCAAGTCACTTTTATAATAAATACGTTTGAGCGTGTGTGTAAACACGTCTAACCCCTGCCTTGCACCTGGCTGTCTGGTATTTGGGAGTGAACAAAAGATCACCAACCCACCGCTGTGGAATAGAATCAGTGGGCAGCCAACACCAGGATATTTACAGCATGAGTTATGATAAAGAATCCTTGGATGGGCACGTTGGGGTTTGAACAGGGATTAATCTCCCACATCCAGATACAGGTGCTTGCAGTTGACAGGTTTTTATCTGTGTCTCACCGTAGAGATCCTCTATACAGGGCCTTTAACACGGTGCACAGACAACTTCTCTCTTAGTGAGGGAGTATCTGTAGTCTGCAGGTGTCAAAGTTAGATTTGCCTTTCTGGAACACAACCTATACCATGTACAACTGATTTTAAGTTAACCCCCTGGCAAAATGGCAGTTTCACAGGCTATACAATTTTTGTTTTGTTTCTAGATGGGTGTTTAAAGAATAGAGACAGTTGTTGAATGTTATGACTTTGGCGCAGGCTGGCAATGCACATGCCTTTGGTATTAATATTATTTAACATAATGTAATTGCATTAATGCTGGCTAAGTGTATTCCTGTTGAAAACTTGTATTGATTGTTAATAGTAAAGCTGCGGCCTTTTAACACCAACTGTTGATTCATTGTCTGTGGAAGCTAGGAGTCTGAAGGGCAAGGGTAATTTATACTTGCCAAATCACTTAGAGAAAATTCAATGTACATTGAAATTTGCATATTCAGAAATATAGAAGGTAATTAGGGATAGGCTAAATATTTGCCCGTTTCTCTGTTTTAAGTCACAAACTTGGAATGGACTGGCTGGCTCAAGATTTTCTGATTGGAAGCAAATTATAAAAAGAAACTCAGACGCCCTCAAGTCATGATGAAGTATTTTATGGTCTCATAACATCTCAACTTCGAGGAGGGAAAAAACAAGATACAAAACCCACCTAACTCTAAGTCCCATACAGGTTCACAGCCTCGCAAAAGGTTCCTCAACTGTGTTTCTAAGCCAATCAAGGGAAAATTGCTTATGAAGAAGTCCCGTCAAATTTAGCAGAATGAAACATATAGAATTCTGCTGATATTGACATGGTTCTATTATTGTAAAATTATGCAGGGATCTCGCAGTATAAAAGTTGATTGAGAGTTCTCTCTCTGTACTTTTGCATCAGCCTATAGAGCTCTGAAACAGATATAGTTCTCTGTTAAAACCCATGGGATGAGGGAAAAAGCATAAAGAAAAGCCTGTGTTTGTTAATTTAACAGATTTTTTTTTTATGACAGCTTAGGAAAAAAAAATAAGTTTCATGTCAGTGAATAATAATTGGAATGAGAAAGTTTATTTAAGTACAAATATCCTTCTCCTTTTGCATGCTTGAATGTTTGAGCGGTCTGTAGAATAAAAACCTAAATATTCAACCAGGTACTTTAGCACCTGAGTAGCTCTACGTACCTGTGTTGTCTCACTGAAATAATGTGGAAGTGCATTTTATAAATGCCCTGACTTGGATCCTTTAGTCTATAAGATGTTCCAGTAAAAACAGAGTGGCTGAAAAAATCAGAATTGCTGTAATGTCGTTGTGCTACGTGTATGGTGGTGGTGTTTCTCTCGCTTTTATCCGGCTGTTTGCTGAATGACCACTGTAAGATTCACCTTCAGATGTGTAGGATAATGGTTTATTTTTTTGTTTGTTCTGGTTTCATTAATTTGTGGATTAGCTGAGGAGAAGAAGCAATTGCACTCGTAGCCCCTTCAAGTGACATTTGATTCCTTCTATTTTTCTTCATTTCCCTAATATTTGCTGTTCTTTATACATTCCTTCCCTTGCCTTTTCTTTTCTCATTTCTCAGCCTCCTCTTCTCTCCCAGGACCGCGTTTTGACACCCTTAAGCAGTGACTTGGTCTTTGCTTACTGTAGTACTCACATCAATCTTGCAGTTGTGGCTCTGGCCCTTGTTCCTCATTCCACAATAGTTTCCCTTCCTCCCCCACCTCTTCTCTTTTATCTGTCTTTTAGGAAAATAATGTCTTTCAAAACTTCAGTGAGTGGGAATAGCAGTGTCTGTGAATATTTATTTGCTGTATAAATACTCCAAAGCTTGTTCTTCATAGTGGCCACCCACATAGCTGCATGTTCTTAGAACATCTTATGTTATTTTTCTGTGCAATGAAATCTCACGTGTTTTTTGCTAATTTTGTTGAGTAAAAGATATGCTCAGGTTGCTGACATTTTCATCTGAATTCGGTAAAGATGAAAAAGAAAAATCAAGTGGTCTCCCATGTCACCTAAAAGTAGGAGAGAACTTTGCTTCTTGAACATTGCACTATAATTTCTCTTGCCCAAATTGTGCAAGTCCTGTGCAACCTCTGTGTTGGCTACACTTTGCTTAAGGATAGAAGGTGTTTATTCCCTGTAACAGCTATGGGCTGCCATATGTTTGAGTGAACATCTCAGAGGTCCTTCTGAGAGGATTTCCAGGAGGCAACCTTGCTGATGGACTGCACTTCCCTCTGAGGAACATGGGTTTTTAGCTTTCCACTGTGTAGTCCTGCCATGTGGTGTAAATGGTTTGGAGTGAGACTGAGAAATCTTCCTTGGCCCCGCTCCACAGAGGTGCATAGGCACAAACTCCTCTTTAACCACGTGAGGATTGGTAAATTCAGTGGGACTATTCATATGCTTAAAATTAAGCTCTCTATACTTAAGGGCTACAGCAAAGCCTTGCATCTGGCTTTCAGCCAACATCCTGAATATTGTTCATTGATCCTGTTGCTGGAACCTAGCCACAAAAATGGTTCCAGTTGTTTTTAATGAATTTCCTACAAAGACACTGGGAAACCCATTCAAAATAACATTCAGTCATTTGACACTTTGGTGTCTGCTTTGCGCTAACGAACTCCTAAGTTTAATTTGATCTCGTTAGGACACAGTGCCTCCTGAAACCTGAATTTTAACAGAGGTGAAGCAATTTTATTGGTGTAACCGTGAGCAGGAAGTTATCGTCAATCTCATCGTCTTCAAGCATAACTTACAACGTCTTTCTAATCTGATCAGCTTTCTTGAACACAGTACGTTGATGACTTGCTTCAAGTCATTCACATGGAGATATTACACCTACTACATATCATAAAACAATATAAGGCAGATCAGCTGCTTATAATCTAATTAGTTTGGTCTTTTCATTTACAGTTATACGCTGAGTACAGCTGTGCAAAATTCACATAATTTGTTTCACAGAATTTTAGACATTTTTCTTTTTGTTCTGTTCAGCTTTATAACTCCAAGATTACGTCTTTATTTGCAGCTTCAGTGAAATTGCTAGTCCTGCCTCCAAAGCATATGAAATCAGATATATTTTTTTTTCTAAGTCTGAACTATTTTCAGGGAGTAAATGAATCCATTTAGAGTCAAAACTTAAAGTAATTTTTTTGCTACAAGATTTCATGAAAAAATGCCAAGTGGTTCCATTTTCACCCCAGATGTTACAGGTACTTTCAGTTACGAATGGATTTGATTCAAAACCGTGGGATAAGAGTTTTTCATGAACTATCCTGAGTTCAGTAATATCAGTATGTTACAGGGTAAGACACTTTTCTCGATTCAGGCATTCCAGCCTATGATCAGTTCATCTATGGCACGTCAGAGTAGAAGTAGATTGTGTCCTTTTTATCCTTTGGATTTAGGGATTTGAAAACATTAAAAATATTCATATGTAATTTGTAATTATTTTTACTTGCATAGATCTTGGTACAAAACCCTACCAATGCATGAACATGTCTTCAGCTTGAAATATGCAGAACACCTCTGGTGGGCTGTAAGACATTTGACTTTACGCTGTGGATGTCCCTCTGAAAACACTTTGGATACATTAAAAATTACCTGTTACAAAGATATTCCTTCTTGCAGGACTTCAAATGCACAAACCCTTCGTAGCTGCTTTTGGGTTTCCACAAGCAAGTGGGTCCAGAAAAGGGAAGTACCAAATTCTTTCTGTTTGCACATAGGACAATGTTGAAGTGCATTTTGGCATCATTTCTATCACAAGTTAAATCTAATTTGCTTCTGTTGATTTGTTTAGTTTTTGTATTGATAGACATAGAAAATATTATTAATTTTTAGGAAATCTCTTTATATGTAAATGAATGGCTGGACGGTAGGGCCTGAATTTCCTTCTAGAGTACATGAAGGATGCATTTGTTCATCACATATCCATATATCTCTGGCAAGGAATACTTTGGCTAAATTTAAAGGGGAATAAGAGGGTTGTGGCAGAATAAATTGTTTTAGTTAGATTTGAGATCTAAAAGTGGGTATTTAAAAATCCATGTATTTATATCTGATGCTTGGATAACATAGCTTGTATTATTCTTACCCTTCCTTGAAGTGAATGCTTTGAAAATGATATGTTGGCAAATAGTTTCCATTTTTCCCCTTCCTTTTTACCTTGTACTCCCTGTACTCTCTAGCTGCTTAGTATGTAACAAGCAGAACTAGAGTATTGCCAAGATGCACATAAACAATGTCTATTGCTTTTGGTTTAATTTCTTAGGAAAGTGAGTCAGGGGATGTGTTTTATTGGATGACACCAATATTAAGAGACAGATATTTGAGACCCCCAAATTACAATGCCTTTTATATTTTTTAAAGTGTTAATACTGGTGGTAGATTGTATTAACATTGTCAATATCGTTTATTTAAGATTTGTCAAACGTTTGCTTTAGCTGCTAACATCAGAATAGGAATGCGTAAATTTTATTTACAGTAACAATACATTCAACCTAGTTGCTATTGCAATGTATTGATTTGGTTTCTGAAGCTTGGATTGCTGCAAGGACTCTGCTTTTTTTCCTTTTACACGGCCTTAGCTATAGTCACAGTTTTATGGTGACTCCTAATCCAACAGCAGGCTGAACGAGTATCCACTTATTCATTTATTCAAGTTTTATATCCTACTTGTTGTCTTTTGTTGCGGTAATTTGTTGAAAGCTTGCACTTAGGTTGTGCGTAACCTTTAATTCAGCTATTGTTAGCGCTTTTGCTTGCCAGTAAATGGTTCTGAAATTTTCGCTAGGATGCATAATCCTAATAGGGAACCTTAATTTTTCCCCCAGTACTTCAGAGCTCTCACTGACATCTAGAGCTATACATACTTCATATATACCGCGTAACCTTCAACTCCCAGTCAACAGACTACGGTGTACTACACAGGCTAGGAAGAGCAGGGGGTTTTTTATATATTTATGTTATTAGCATTGTTATGACTACAAGGGTATATTTAAGATAATATATGCTAAGCTTGTTTTTCTTCCTCTATCTCCCTTTTGCTCTTTCTCTGTGTTTCACCTGCCTGTTTTACGCATGCTGTTGAATCTCATCAGGGTAAATGAGTCATGTCACTTTTAGTTTAAATAATAAAGGACAGCTACTTATCCTCTCTTAGTATAATTGGTAGTGGACTAATTTTAATCCTGTGGTTGCATTTAGTAAGCAATTTTGGTTTCCAGATTGAGGTGGGGTATGTGTGTATGAGAATATAATTCCAGAAGTTTTGGGATGCCTGGATCTGGACACAGCTGACTAATGGAAAGGTATCTGCTCTGCGACACGTTCCCGTATATCAGCGTATGATGCTGTGGGTTTCTTCTGCTCACTCAGTATTGGCAAACATGTTTGCAGATATGAGGAAGACTTTCTAGCTTGCATGGGTCCCTGTTTGACATGGCTAGGCTCAGGCTGCAGGTTTGTGTTATCTAACACTTTTTCAGGTCGCAGATGCTTTTTGTTTCATTTTGCATGTCACTGCTCCAAATTCCTTTGAACTTTAGTATTGCCACAGATCAGGATGGGCCAAGGCTGGAACAACATTCAGCAATTCAAAAACTGCAAACTAATGCAAAGTGGTTTTGGGAAATAAAAAATAATAAAAAAAAAAAAATCAGGCAGCCGGTGGGATTTTGCTGCACACATTGGGACCTCTTTATTTGGATGAAGTACAGTATGAATTGAAAGCAAAAATACTGTCCTTTTGATTAACTCCCATACAGGCTCTTTTATTTTGGAATGAAGCTACTGCAGAGATAAGCCTTTAGACAAATGTTGACCCACCGTGTGGCTATTTAACCCCCTCCCCAAATTCACTATAACTTCATAGCTTCAATTCAGCAAATGGCTAATGAGATTGATAAAATGTTGAAGCAAATCTGTGGTATTTTAATCAGTCTCCAAAGCTGTTTATTGGGAGTATGCACTATAACTGGAGAGACTGTTGATATTTTTAGAGCCAGTCAAAAAGTACAAGAAAAATGTCATGTCTATTTGCTCAGATTTTTAAATGAATTTATTTTGGCTGTACTTTCACTTCTTTTATATGCCATGAAGAGTCACGGATTCTGGCTGGCTCTGCAGCAAGTTAACCTATTCGGTAATTGTCATCTTGCCATAGGAACCCGTAAAGCCAAGTACAAGCCTTCATGTCTGCAGTTTATAAAGCTGCTGAGAAGGTGCGGAGTGTTAAAATAAACTCCCGTGCTGAAGCTCACTTCCTGTAACACTCGCTGTGCACCGGCCATGTACCTGTACCTGCTGTGTGAATGGGATCCCTCTGCTTTGCCCATTGGAAATCCCACAGTGTGCATCCCATGTATCTTGGGTGGAGGATTACAAATGGAGTGGCACAGAATAGCTTGATTTCTGGTTTGTGTTTCACTGGCTTGAATAAATATGTGATTGAAAGTACCGAACTTCATCCACGACCGTATGTTCGTAAACCTCAAGTTGTTATTTGGTTTCTTTCCTTCTTTAAAATATGTGCCCATTGCTAAGCTGAGCTAAGCGAAAACTTTGTCATCCTGTGCTTCTTGTCACAAGGTATCTACAAATCTGTGTTTCACTTCATTTCAAAATCTGACCAATCACAAAGAAAAGGAACATACTTTAGAAAACTGTTGTTTAATTCTGTTTTGTTTGATTGCCATTGGAGCCATTAAATAAGTCACCTTTTGCATGAATTGCCTTCAGATGCTTGACACCAGTTTGTACCTGAGCCTAGACACTCTTTTGATCACAATTCATCTCAAAAGTTATTCACAGTAATGTGCAAGATTTTACTCAAAACAAAGGGCCAGCATGGTAACATGCACTCTCCATCTCCTGAGAAGGGAAGGTTTTGGCTGAACAACTGCCATGACTCTGCAGCTGTGGACCATAAAGTCCCAGTGAGCCAGCGGCTGTGGAGGCATGTGTCCTCCGGATCATGCCCTCAGCCGGTGTTAGTGAAGTGAAAATGGTTATATAGTCAATCGTGTCTTACATTGACGTG
>VZSC01009101.1:664283-681193 GCA_013398225.1 Steatornis caripensis
GTTCTTATGGACATAATTGTGAAAAAACTCTTGGACTTTTCAAAATAGGTACTATATACTGGAGACGTGCTTGGTACTTCCTTCTACAGATGTCCATGATCTTTAAAAGAAGCATTTAGGTCTTGAGGTTATTTAAAGATTCCTGATTTTTTTGCTTGTCTTTTAGACTTTATTTAGCTATGCAAGATATCACCATGTTCAGTATTTTTTTATAATAAACATGTCTAGTCAAAGAAAGCATTAATGAAGCAATTCCCCAAATAAAACAGCCCATCATATCTGAGTTACAGCAGAGAGAAAGTGTGGTCTTTGTAGTTTAATCAAGATCACAAGACTTGTTTTGAGCGTCTGTCATCTTTAATTTTACGGCACTTCATTTCAGAGTGGGACTGCCAGGGTCACATGCAATTAAAACACAGGCAAGATTTGTCTTGTGAAATCTTAACATAAAAAGTAATGTGTTACTCTATTTTAACTTTTCTACTGAACTCTGTGAACTCACTAATTACTTTTCCCCCTCTTGTCACCTTTTTGATATGACATGTATTTTATAAAGGAGATAGAAGTTTGGAATTTTTTTTCTATCATGCATATGATTGAGGATAACAAAATTAAACTGGAGAAAAAAGGAAATGCATTTTTCAGAAATACATTTTTAGAAATATCTGAGCTTTACTGCTTCAATTACAAAGGGACTGGAGGATCAAATTCTAGGAAATAACTATTAATCTGCTTAACTAGGGCAGGTAGAAGTGTAATAGCAGACCAGGGATTTTAGTGAGGCCAGTCACACAGACTGGGGTTTATTCTCTTGAGTGGGGTGACAGAGGAAGGGTAAAGGGACTTTAATGTGGTGGGCCATGAGAAGCACTAAAAGCTGGTATCTATGTAGCTTCTTTATAGCTTTAGCCCAGTTGTTGCATCGTAGTGATCAGTAAATTGCATGGACCCTTATTAACCTTATTGATAAGGAGCTTAGGGAAGTCCCATTCAGTCCAGAATATATTCTTCTTTTTGTTCTCCTGTCTGTCTTGGTTTGCAATCCCAGTCTCTTTGTACAGAAATCCTTTATGTTGCACCTCAAAATTCTGTGCAAGTACTCTGCTCATTTAACTTGGAGCAAGGGAACCGTAGAGCAGAAAGGGCTGGAGTACACATGGGGCCACGGGCCTATTTAAATATAGCTGGGACACCTGGAGAATGTTTGAAAAATTTCTTTTAAAGAATCTTTTATATTGTTCTTCTTTCAGTGCAGCTGGGGTCTGTGGGGATCAGGGGATTATTTTTGATACCTGTCTAAAAGAGTTATGTCTACACTGATTTCCATCCCTTGCTACTAATTAACCTTATTGTATACAGGAAACAGTCTATTTAATACCTGCATTCTTTCTGTAATGCCAAGTAAAATGAAATCTAGTGTGAAATCTAGTTAGCATTTGCCTTTTTGAAGTCATTTTTAAGTTTCCAGTCTGGGTGACTGTGACCTCAAAACTGAAAGCTATAAAAATGGCCCTAATTTCAGCTCAATGGGAGTTTCTTGAAGATTCCCCATTCACCTGGACTTGCACGTGTAGTAGATTGCCCGTCTTGGCACTTAACAGTGTTTTCCCAGGAACCATCTATTTCTGGGTCACTCATAGCCCTGCAAAGCACATATGTTCCTGCAGATCCTTCTAAGTAAAGGAATCTCCTCCTTTCTGCTGGAAAGATCACACTTTGACTGTTTCAGTGTACAGAGACTTATAAAAATTTAAATAGCAATGGTAAAAACAGATACATTAAGGCGAACAAGGAAGGATGTTTTAAAAATGTCACCAACAAATGTAGAGGATGGTGAGGGCTGGCTAGGTGACTGAGATGAACTGAAACTGTAAAATGGAGGGCAAAAATGTGGATGGTGTACCATATTTTAAAGGACCTTTAAAGCCTACTGAACAACACTGATTTTGATCGTGTCTGCTCCAACATGCAGATAGAAGAGTCATTACTATACAGTGTGATCTCTGAAAAGAATATTCACTAAATTTAGTTTTCTCATTCATTTGACGAGGAAGTGTTCCCCTGGACTTTGTGAGGTCCCTGACTGCATTCGTGATGAAGTGGGGACCAAAGGCAGCGTTTGATTTTTAGAGGAGATTGGTTCACTTTCTGAAAGAGGTCTCGGGTCAGGTGGTCAGGTCATTTTCTTGGGGACAGGCCAGCTGCATGAGCTTGGGCGTCTTCAACAAAAAAATCCTGAAGAAAGGGACGTCATTTAGTACTAAATTTGCTTCATTTAGAACAAGATGATGATATCAAGAACAAAGCTAGTCAAAACAAAGGACAAGAAGAAAAAAAAAATCTTTTCAATATTGACTGTGCACCAATGTTGACAGCATAGATACTAAACAAAGGTCGGAATTGTTAATTTGATTTATTTGTTAGTATTAAAGCTCAGTGGAAACACCAAAGGAATAGGACATTGATATCATTAGTTATAATCTATTTGGGAACGATGAGAAGTATTGTTTTCAGTCCTGCTGGGACTTGACAGATAGCTTGGCTGTCGGAAATTGTGCTTGATGGCAGAAACACAGTCTTATGATCTTGAAGTACTGAGTGTACATAGACGTCCATCCCTATGGCTAAGTGGCCACAGTTACAGCAGTGAGGACACAAGATTTGGTTTTAGGAGACTGGAAGGTACTCCTGAATCCCTCTGTATAACTAATCCTCAAGGCAAGTGAGAGAAATGTTTTAATTTGCTGTTTTCCTTCCATGTCCTGTATTTCGTACTTATTTTGATCAATAAAGCAATGTTCATTTATGTTTTACACCATTCTCAAGAAAACACGCTTCTTGTGGTGCAGCCTGTCCAAAAATCCAGAAATAATCTGGCTTAACTATAAAAGATTTTATTATTATTATTTTCTTCTGGTTTTCCTACTAAGCTCCTCTGCAAAACAGCTAGAAATTTTCATTTTCAAAACATTAGTACAGCAAATTGCCATCTTTCTGTGCACGGCATTCTCTATGTACTCATCATCTGAATGATTCCGGATCACTCTCTGGCAGCGTGAATCACAGCATGCCCTGATGCCTGCCTCTTTTTCAATTATATCTAAGAGGAAGACTGCTGGAGACCCATTTTTTCATCTTGCATAGGACCCCAAAAGTGCCAGATCTCATTTCAATATAATATTATGACAGTATGATAAAATGGATGTTAACAGGACACTGACTAATACGATCCACAGAGAAATGATAGAACAATAGAATATCAGGCAGATTGTATTACTAATGGGTGTTTTATGGACACAAAATTCCCTTTATAAACAGGGTCCTAAGATTTGATCCTTATATCCTACGATCCTAGTTAGTGTTATAAGATATTCTGCAGCAGTACTGTAATTCTTGCATTCCTAAATGAAATATGTGCATTTTATTTTATCGTAGGGCCACCTATATCACTCCCAATTTACTAATGAAACTTGGCATTCAAATGACTCATCAGCATGTACTGCAAAGCATAAAAATAGATTAATGTGGCATACGTTTCTTTACCCATAAAACTGCACCTTCAAGTAATCTCAGTGCTGTCTTATTCAACAAAAAGTATGTAATTTCCTTCTCCTAGCAGGTTGAGTTAAAAATGAGCTAAATGTATGAGAAAGCTATTACTGCGCTAATGAAAAGCTCGATACTGTTTGAATTTTTCATCACGGGATATTTGTTCTGTAGCACACAGCACTAATATTTACTGTCACCGGTACAGTATGCACGGTAATTAAGTTACAGTCATCAATGTGGTGGATGTTAAGCAAAGATGTTCCTGTGTGAGCTTGGACCTCTTTCACAGATATTTCACATGAAACAGGCCTTCAAGCATTTTTAGGTTTGGTTGATGAAGTGGTGGGGAGAGAAAAAGGGTTAAAAAGATTTTAGAGTCTCATTTTACTGTAGTTGGAGCTTGTGTTGGGAGCTCCATAGCCCAGCACGGTTATAGGGTGGTCAGCTCTCCCAAAGGGACACTTTCTTCTGCCTCCTCATCGCAGGGGTGGGTTAGGAATGGGTACAGCACTTTGCAACAGGCAATGCCTGCTGTAGCGGCGAAACTGCTGCTGGCAGCTGCAGTCTTCTAGTCCAGTTTTAATTTGGTAGCAGTTTAGCCAGGCATGCAGATAGTAGAGAAAGGTTGTCGTAATTGGAGTCTCTGGTTTTTGGACTTGGTAAAATGATTTTTATACAGGATGGAAGACAGAGTTTTTGGTTTCATGCTGCTTCTATAACCAGAAGGATGGTAAAAGCCATCTCAGGTCCTTACCGATGTGTTCGTGTAAGGGAAATCAGTATCTCCGTGAGTGTTCTTACTCTAGAAGACAGACTGAGGCTACAAAACGACACTTTAGCCAAGGTCATAATCCTCATCCAGAACATGAAGGGCGATCTCACCTGCTTCATCCGTGGTGGCAGGATGGTGCTGAGGGTGCTCTCGTTTCTCAACATGCAGCTCAGCAAGAGGCTAACACAGCAACACAGCGTGGCTAGCTATCTTCCTCGCTTCCTCCTCTTCCCTTGTTAGCAGCTTCAGAAAGGTCTTCTGTGAAATTAATAAAATAAACTTAAGAACAGACGCCATTGTGGCTATTGTAACACATTCCCCTCCATTGTCCATAGAGAAGATGTGCTAGGCCCAGAGTACGAGCTTCAAGGGCAAGACTAACTTTTTCATCAAACTCCAGTCTAATGTTTTCAGGAGACTTCTTTCCATAAGCACAGTCTCTTTGGAGGGCACGAGAAAATCTGGAATGTGCCAAGTATCCCAAGTGATCCAGCTTTTTCCTGCCAAATTGTCTATCCATTTTGACAGTGTCCTCCCACGCTGCCTTTCCCCCCACCACTTAGTGACACAGGCCACATCTGGGCTCTTTTTGACACAACCTGGCCATGGGTTCCTGGAGATAATTGTCAGACACATCTGTTATTTTGTACATGTACCTGTGTTTTGACAACTAGGCACGGTATAAGTTTAAATAAGTAAATCAGAGACGTGTTCAGAGCTGTCTAAACCTCAGGAACCTCTGGCATGTTTATGGTCGGATGAACTTCTGACAAATCCCACAACTTCCTCATCATTAGGTGAGCACAGAAAGTCCCGAGACCTGACTGTGAGGCGTCTGTCACCCGCGCTACTGGAGTCAGCAAGTCCAAAAGGAGCATTTTCTAATAGCAGAAGATTTGCCCCCCCACACACATTATGCTTGGCAAGTGGCCTGAGACAGATGCACGCTTGCTTCTTAATTAGATAGCTTTTTTTTTTTTCTTTTTTCTATTCAGTGAGTTTTCCTGGTCCCTTCCGCAGGAGAGCGGCCATAGGAAAGGCAAGAAGCACAACTTGTGACCCCAGCAGCCTTGCAAAGCACACTTGAATTAAGGCAGAAAAAGGCATCCCAATCTGATATGTGAGTGATAGATTCCTTCCGCACTCGGGCATGTTTGGGGTCAAATGTTCAAAATCTTTTATGAATGAATCCCCAACTGTACAGATAAGAAAGGGATTAAACAAGGTTTTGGCCTTCACAAGGCGAAATGTGTAAAAACTGAGATATAAAGCATTACAGCCTTTGCGAGTAAATAGGAATTTCTGTGTCTTGGGAAGGTTTTTGAGGTAGTTTTTTTGTAATGCCAGCCTTTGCAGAGTCCCTGAGCACAGCGTGAAGCACTGTCCTGGCTTGGCGTGCAGCCCCTTGGGCCGCAGATCTCAAGGTTCACTTCACTACTTGTTTCAAAGCAATGTTCTCCTAGCAAGTGTCTGCTCATGATTTTAGGGGAAAATGGCATTGCTTCTGAGGTAGAGCCTTCGTCTTTCTTTGCATTTGACAAGATCCTAGATTTCTCTAGCAGCACCTGTTTCTGTGGCAAGGACCCTACTTGTACAGGTAGGCGATCCAAAAAATGGTGTTGTTTAATAATATCATGGGTCATCTATATTGGCAGAAAATGGAAGAGGAAATTTACTTTAGGCTCTTTCTGCCTTAATACTTCCCATGTGCCTGATCTCTGCCCATATTTGCCTAGCTTCCTCAAAGCCATCTGGGATGTTATCCGAGAACCTGGATTACTCAGGACCTATACTCCAGGACCACTATTTCCAAAGACGTTCAGATTATCTGAAATACAGACTATGTGTAGGAAAAATGCTATCATGGCAGAGAGAGTGAAAAATAAGGATAGACTGGAGTATTACCCTTTCCTGGACCTAGTCACTTGATATGGACCAAGCCTGAGGGTCTGGACACAGGCAAATCTTCTAGAAACTTCCTGGTGGAAAAGAGCAAAGAGCAAAGCTGATTTAGATTAGGAAAAAAATAGTTTGCTGTAGCAGTAGCTGCTGTTCTTCCAGAGCATAGAAAAAGAGGCCTCTCTCATCCCTCTTGTTCTTTCTTACACCCAGTCCAGCAATCACAGAGAATGAGTAACTCGTAACATCCCACATCTTTTCTATCGATGCTTGTGCTGAGTCTGCTGAAGCCACTTAAAAGGCACAAATTTTAATCTATTACCTGGAGCTAATGTGCTTCATCGTGGACTCTTGAGAACTGGTGAGTCCTTGTGCCTGTGCCAGGGGTGTCCTGACGGTAGAAGAGTGCCCAGGGCAGGAGAACAGGAACCCAGAAAATGCACCAGGTCACAGTTCATCATCTTGTGTTTCAGGGACGATGTTGAATCGTCCAGTCAGGGGAAAAAAAATAATTCCTTTTTTAAATTCCACCCCCCCACCGCTTTGTTTTGGGAAATGAGAAAAATATATAAAAACAAGTTATTAATAAAACATCTATCATGCCCATGGGACAGAGGTCCTTCCGTATTGTTCAGATGGCATGTTTATTGTTGATGTCTCTCTCTTCTCTGAGCATGCACAGAACCCTGAAATCCTTTTACATTTTTAATAAGATTATTTCTTTTTTCAGTCTAGTGCAAGAAAACCGCATCTGCAATATCCATAATACTCTCAAAAACTGCAGCATCAGAGGGAAAGCATTGCCAGTGTTTTTGGCTATCTACACTTCAAAGAGACATGATGTGAAAAAGAATAGTACCAGAGTTCTCAAGAAGGTGCTTGTATTTTGCATCTTAGGGCATGTTTGTTTAAGGTAACTGCCTTATCTATCAGCTCTCACATTTGAGGTGAAGCATGTCATAAGCACAAAAGGAAATTCGCTTTGCTTTCCAACTAACAACACTCGGGAAACCTGGAATAACCAATATTATTGTGTTGTTTTGTCTGAACTTAGGTGTCTTATAGAGCAAGGTAATCATCAGCTCTGCGTTCGTGCAGCACTGCATGGCCTGGGTCTGTGTGGTATCTCTGAAATTGCCTTTGGCTCACAGCTAGATGTGGATGTCAAACCGAAAAACGAGTGTCTGCACAGTATCACCTATGTGCTTCATCTTCAGCCTATCACGATGTAATCTTAGAGCGCAGCTGTCTTGAGGGAGCTCATTCACGGTGTAGGATCCCGGCTCATCTTGCGGTAGATCCCAGGTCCACGTCCCTGTGCTGACTTCATTTTAATTTTGCAACTTCAAAAGGCAAAAGCAGTCCTTCGCGCTGGTGTTCTGTATGTAAGCCAATATTGCGAAGACTGCAAGGGACTCAGAAACTAGGGTGAAAGTGGTCAGGTAGGTACCAGATGCCTTTAGTCTGATCCCTGCAGCGCTTGTTTTCTTCCCAGGCTGAATACATTCTTGCACGACAGAAAATATGTGATGGCCCAGAACTTTCTGGCTATTGCCAGGTGGGAAAAAGGGTTAGATTTGGGCGTTAGAAGAGAGAATTTTATGATCCGAACAGTCACAAAATTGCCATTAACCATCAGTCCTAAAGAACTGTTTGCATCAGGGAGAGCGCTACGGTGCACATCTGTAGATGGTTTTGCTTTGCTAGGCATATACGCTGGATATGCCAGGAGTGGATATAGAGCACGTGTGTTGTCACTGCTGGTATTATATGTACAAATATACTATTATTTTTCCTATGGGAAGGCTGAGGCCTCTCTCGGTGGCTTCTGCTCCCAGTGCTCTGGATCACAGCTCAGGAGCAGACCTGCTGCTGGGTGGTTGGTCTCTTCCCATCCTGCCTTCGCTCCGTGGGGACGTGCGGCTGAAGCTGCTGGTGGAAGTTCGGACAGCTGCAAGGTGAGGCAGTCCCAAGATAGAACCCAGCAGCACCGATATGTTCTCTGTACGGATCAGAAATAGCATTTAATTCCCCAAACTCCCTTGTGAGTCTGGTCCGTGGGGAGCACGAAGGACAGTTCAGTTCTTCGGTGCAGAGGAGCAATCAAATACAAACACGCTACTTGATTCTTTTAGGAGCTGAAAAGAGATCAATAATGAAAATATTAAGGATCCTTTCACCTTGAATACTTAAGGTTTTGTTTAAAAGGGCAGAATAGATACACAGCGCACCCAGTGAAAGAGCAAGTTATAAGAGGTGTGGCAGATCTTCCATACGAGGGAAGGTTAAATTGATTAAGAGACAAATGAGAGGTGATATGTTAGTGGTATATAGGAGAGTGAATTGCCAGAAGAGGTCAGTCAGATGATCCTATTTAGCCTTTCCCATAAATCAAGGGCAAGTGGAGTGCTATACAATAATGCTAAAAGCTAATGAATTTAAAAGTGATACAAGTAAAATATTTTTCTTATATGGCGCATAATTAACCTGGGAAATTCATCAGATACCATTAAGACAAGGAGCCCAGCAGGATTAAACATGGGTAATAAGTGACAGAAACTACACAAAGATAGAAATGTATACACGGCGTTCAGCCATTTACTTAAAACCATTTGCTGGCTGGGGCTGCAAAGAAACATCTCGTATGGGAAAGCAAGATGTAACGATTTGGCTTCTTGTACCTTTTTCACTGCAGAGGGTAGGCTGGAGCCTGAGCAACGGTCTGGTCGAACTGCTTTCGATATGGTCGCTCTCATTTTCCAGAGCAGAGGGCGCACCTCCACCTACCCAAAATCGCAACCAGAAAACATTCAAAAAGCTTCTCAGCTCCTTCTTTGAAAGCTTCGGAGCTTTGAGACAATAGAGAAATCACCGGTGGGGAGGTAGCCGCTCCTTTTATCTCCCAGCCACACAGCCAAGAAACTTACGGGTAGGAGCTGAGCACAGGAATTGTATTTTTGACACAGGCAGAGGAGAATTGTGTGAAATTTATGAGTCTGCCTTTTACTAACTGAAATGTGCTCTAAAATGGTGGTGTTTTGTGGGTAATTAATTGGCACGCATTCTGAACTTGCAGTGTTTTATGGGCCCTCTTAAACTTATTAAACAAAGCTGTCAGCTTCTGCTGAAGGTGTAAGATATCGCCCCAGGTTTTACGGCGTGCACGAAGCTCTTTGGAGGTGCGTGGACAGGCTGCTTTGCTGTGCGGTGCTGAGTTCCTTGCACTTCTGAAGTATTTCTGGGGGTTTAAGGGTCAGCTTTGGAAAGCCAGCAAACTTCACCACGCTTTAGAGCTTGGAAGGCAAGTTTCTGCCTGTTCCCGTTTCCTCTGAGGCTGCCCTGTCCTTGGTTTGCAGGGATGAGCAAAGCTGAGTGCCTGCAACAGCACAAATACTGGATTATGTAGGCGAATTCAGAGGAAGCGAGGATGTAGATTATAAAGTTTCCATAAAAAAAAAGGCGTGGGGTGGGGCGGACACTGAGCACTAAAATGTAATGTTCTCTTTTGACACATCCGGCTCTGTGCCTCAGTTTCTCACACTACGGATGTGCAGAGGTATTGCATCCCCAATTCTCAGGTCTTGAGTTTTGAGTGCAGGTATTTTTACCTTCAGTGTATGTTCTGTGTGGAAAAACTGAAGTGATGGCTTGTGTCTTTTATCCAGTGTGCAACTAGATCTTTGTAAAAAGGTTCTATAAGGAAAAACGGCCATTAAGTCTCATAGTATTTCAGGTTTGTTTGGAAATACGCGATTGCTGACTGTAAAAATAGCATGCAGTATATAAGTAGTGGCAGAGTATATTCATTTGCTGTGATAACACACGGTGAATTGGCACAAAGATGAGACGCTTTGGTAGCATCCTGCAAGCATTCCCTTGTTGATGAAGCCTTCTGACTAGCAAGGGCTGTAGCTCTCGAGAAGTGAAGGGTTTGGGTAGGGCGCGACCCCAGCAGGCCATTTGCTGGAGATATTTCTCATGTGTTGCCCTTGGTCCTTAGAGAAAGGTTGTGGGTTTCTTTTTTAATCCAAAGGGAATGCTAGGGAAGGTTCCTATGTTCTGCAAAACAAGTGTTGCCCTAGGCCCCATTTACGCATCCTACAAAAATCAGGACTTGTGATTGAGACTTGCATGTGTGATTATGCTCAGCTTTCTTATGCCCCATGTTTCCTTTCCGGAGCAGGAATGCAATGGAGGGGAACCTGCTGTGCCGTGATAATATGTGCATCCCCCCAGGCTTGTCTTTCAGCCTCTTCTGAGAATTAGCTATGTAAAATCTATACTCTGCCCGATGACGGTGGTGATTGTGGTTCCAACTTACTTTCCAGCTTTCTTCCAAACTCCGTCCATGGTCTGTGTACTGTGTGGTAATCAATTAGCTAAACTTCTTGGGTGCCCTGGGCTGAATGGCAGGCTTTGGCTGTGTTGCAACATAGGGTGCTTACAAAACCAGGCTGAATTTTACCTGCATTGTAGCTCTCCTAGCAGAGAATTAAAGAACTACTTAAAAATGCATGTTGCTGTTAATATTTATATGTAAGTAAAAAGAGGGATTAAAATTTCTTCAGGGCACTTTACGTGTCCTCTTGTAGCTGTAGCCCAGCAAGTCAGTCTGTCTTATTGTTTGCTCAGAAATTCTATTTTACTGTTGAATTTCTTGAGTTAAAAACTGATGATTTTTCTTGCAAAAGTTTACGATACAATAAATTGATTTTTAATTTTTATTTCAATGAGAAATCTTTCTAGCTGGAAATGCCCTTTTCAGTTCCATTCCATGTCTCTTTCTGATGTCTGCTTTTACCATAGTAGTCACAGTTACTAGGACAGCTGTCTTTCCACATGAGTTTGGTTAGAAGATGCTCTGTATAGGGAGAAGATGCAAATAAACACGATGGTTCTTGGATGTGTTTGTCTCTGCTGCATTCTCAGCCTTCATTTTTCTGATCATTTACCGTTAATAGCGATAGCCCCTTGCTTAAAGTATCTGTGATCTCTTTTAAACTCAAGATAGCTCCTGAAAAAAGGTCTTCTGAAAGTCTGATTTTGATTCATTAAAATTTTAACAAAGTTTGAGCAAAACTTCTACCAAGTCATAGTGAATATAAGTAACAATCAGAGGAGAAAAGTGGTGGTGATATAGGCCCAGTGAATTGCTTGTGCTGGACGGAGGCCACGCTTTGGAAAACTTGGAGTTTGGAAACATGTGTGTCCAGCAACAAAAGAGAGTCTGCTGGAGCCCTGGCCTGTAAGCTTGGTTAGCAAAGAGCAAACTACCTGAGCAGGAGGAAAAGAAACTCCGCTGCCATTCAAGCTTGAAAATAATTATCTCTTTTTCACTCTTGCTGTCTTTTGTCTGGCTGCTTTCTGCCCTGAGGAGCTGATGGCAGGCGCTGTGAGGTTCGCTCTTTGACTAATGGTCGAGTCAGTAATTTTTCCCACTGAATTCACGTAGGTATTAAAGCGGACAGGGAGAAGACTGGTCTCTTGAGGAAGGGAGCAGCTTGGTAGCAAGGCATGGTTATTCCTTTCCGTTGTTGGGATGAGGCGGGATAGATATCTGCTATATGCCCTGGATGTATACACTCCTCTGATGCGACCCGCTTGTGTCCTCCCAGAAATGGCTACCCAAGTAGCAGGCTTCTATCTTTAACAAAGCATTTTGTAGAGAAGCCAGCACATTTCTACAGAATTCACCTAAGGCACCCTTCAAAATCGAAGAAAGACTTATGTGTCCAAAAGTTTGCTTGATTTTCATCCTCCCCGCCCCACCAACCAAACCAGTTGATCTTAAGAAAGACGCAAGTTCATTTCATAAGCCTTGTCTTGCTTATAAAAACAAGAGAAGTCTCCATGCTCCAAAGAAAGCTTAAAAGAAGATTAATTAATTAATTAAGAACCTTTTCTTCTGAGTGCAACAGGATCCAAGTAACAAGTGAACTTTTCATTTCCAGTAATAGCAGAAATTACTTCAATAGCATGATTGTGAGCACCCGTGGGGCCATAATGTGAATGGTCTTTATTAAGGAATAGACTGAACTTCTGGCTATCTTTCTTCCAGTCATTTCCACAGGCTATAAACAGCGCCTGGTCTGTTGCTATTAAAAGAATCTAAAGACAATGATGCTGAAAAGCATGTACTGTTTAAGCACTTATGGCTTGATATTAACATGAAAAATATTTTCTTGAAAGTAAAGAGAATTTGTGTTCTCCAGAACGTTATATTTTTGTTCAGAAAATATTATGTTGAATAGTTGTGACGTGGGGGAGATATTTGTTTGGTTTTGTGTTTTTAACTTTAATTACTGGTCACTACCCGTCTGTTTTGTTTGAATTTTCAAACATGTATTAAGTCAGAAAACATCTTGGGGCCAATTTTTTACATTTTCTTGGTGTTATTTTCTGCCTAGGTTAGCATCCAATGAAAGAACGTGGTCTTAGTTAACAATCAGGCCTCATTATACATTTCTTCCCATAAATGACCACTGAGGAGCAACTTTTCCTGAATAAGATGGTATTTTGCAAAACGATGCTAAGTAAAAACTGAAGTAATCCGTGATCTGCTGAGGTGATATTGAAGACATATCTCTCATGCACAGCAGACCTATGCATTAATCCTATGTTTTGGGGTCTTTAATTGCTTTAAATATTTGCTCCTAGATCTCTGTTTCACACTTCTTATTTACATGGTTTATTTTTCATTTTATGAACAAATCGATAACCAGACAGACTTTTTACCACACTGGATTAGTTTTATTTATTCTCTTTGAACTTGATTAAAAAGCTGTCAAACATAAGTCTACATTTTATCAGCAGAATACTTTTACAAAACAGGGTAGGAGATGTGTATAGCTGGAAACATACATTTCAAAATGAAACAATATTTGATATATTCTAGACAGTTACCCTTTTGTTTATCCATGACAACTGAAACTAACCATCAAATGCATAAATTGATTCAAGTCTAGCCAAGTAATCCTAAGGGCATATGAAAAGGCTTTTTTTTTAAGTTCTTTCTAGATGAATTTAATGTAGTTCACCAATAAAGCATCCTCAGGAGCACAATACAAATGCTACAGAACATGAGATAGCTGGGGAAAGCGGGCAGATGTACAGTGTGATGAAGAATCAAAATGGATGTTACATTAAAATGAGCAGTCATGCAATGTCTTCGTTTCATGTACTGCATTTAAGTAAAAATGCCAAAGTTCCAATTTTGGTTTTAATTTTTTTTAGGCACTGTTATGCAAATAGGGATGTCGTGGTGGTGGTTTTCTTTATTTAGTTAGTTTGTTTAAAAGTATTAAATGTAATCTCTTTCTGAGCTCTTGGGGTAGGCAAATTGATCATTCATCATGTCTTTAACTTTCAATATGTATCAAAGAGAGAGGTAAATTATACTGGGATTAGGTACAAATGGTCTGGTATCACTGTTTTAATTCATTGCCTTCAATATACATATTTTAATCCATTTTCCGCAAATCTCCTCAATTACTATTTGTCTTTCTGTGCCATTGCATATGTTGGTAAACAGCATTTTCTATGGTCTTTGGCCATATGCTGTATGCTCAGCTTGCAAAAAAAGTGACACTTGGAGTGCTAGCATAATGAAACTCTCAAAGGGTTAATGCAGAATACATATAGGCAAATGTTGACAATATTTTTTATTCCAATGTTTGAAAATTAAACACAAAATCGTCATTAAGTTTTCACAAAATGAGGCATCTGTCACTTGAAAGAAAA
Organism: Steatornis caripensis; assembly: GCA_013398225.1. Classification (NCBI taxonomy): domain Eukaryota; kingdom Metazoa; phylum Chordata; class Aves; order Caprimulgiformes; family Steatornithidae; genus Steatornis; species Steatornis caripensis. The sequence goes on from VZSC01009101.1 coordinate 678,244, forward strand.
AGAAATATTTCAGAAATATTTTTACAGAAATGTAAAAATATTAGACATCGAGACAGATGTGAGCGTTTTCAATAACAGGCCCTGTCTGTCAGTCTTCCTCAGAGCCGAAGATCTTGCTGTACTCACTCAACATAAGTTCAACTATCTGATTTTGGTACAGCATGTGGACTGCCATGTTCCCTGTCTCCTTTTCAGGTCTAAGGAGTGTTGGTCCAAACACAATTCCTAAGCTTTGTGTTGACATAAGATTCACGGATTCCTTGGCTGCTATCCTGTTGACGAAAGGAAGGAATTGGTTAAAATAGAGGGATGTCAAAGGAGTCGCTGTTGCATTTGAAGTACAGAGAGGCACTTTTTAGTGATTCTCCCAGTGGAGGTGTTTGTTGGTTAGGTTATTAAAAAGAAAGAAAAGAGGGACGGAACAGACAACTTCTGCCAACCTGACAAACAAGGACAGGAGAGCGAGCCCCAGATGGCAAGATGCGCGCAAGGTGGAGGTCTAGAGCCCCCTTTACAGTGCTCTCTTATATCAGGGCACAATTATATCTGGTGAATGAGCATTAGTCGGTATGTGTGCTATAAGGCAATAATTTCTGAGCTTGTACGTTTAGGTATCAAAAATAGGCATTGCTCTCTACGCTCAGGGAATCGAGCACTTCGGCTGCCAACAGTTTTGGTGGCTCCAGGGAGAAGCTTCCCTGCTTCTCTTAACATGGTCTCCAGCACTGAAAGGGTTGGGAAAACAAAAAAAGCCCCTTAATATAGAGCTCATATGAAACACATTCCTTCTGCTAATTTAAATCCAATAAAGTTAGTATGGTCTGAAATGGATTGTGAAATTTATATAACTAAAGACTTTTGCATGCCTGATCCTGATACAAAGTTTCTTGAAAGACGCTGAAACCGCATACCTTAATGAGATGACTTAGAAAATAATGGTAAGGATTATAACCTTTGATATCTTCATTAGCCACAAAATTACAAGAGGAGGACTATTATTATTAAAAGTTGATCTTATGTCTGTATAAAGACTTAATATTCTTGTGGAAATGACATTAAGGATGGAGAAGTCTGTTCTAAGAACAATATAGGTTTAATGGATGGAGTTTGGGTAGGCAGTTTCACATAAATCTCTGCAGCGGTGAGTATGAACTAAATAGAAATCCATTTCCTTCCACTCTCCAGAATATATAATATATCTAGGCTGGAAAGACTAGTAAATGAAGATACATATTTTAAAAATAAATTACACATCTCTGTCAAGGAATGAGAACTAAATGTAGCTTTACTATGTAAACGGATTTATGATTTTGACTTTATGGATGCTTCCTTAACGTCTTAGTTTTAACTTAAATATTCCAAGTGGCCTGTTGAAGCCAAGTTCTGCTTTTCCTCCCCGCCTCTCTCATTGTCACTCATTTACCTTTTTAAAATCCAGACAGCAATTTAAAAATCATCATCATTATCTCTGTTTTCCCGTACCTGTTGCTGAATTTACAGCAAGCTACACTGTACGTGAAAGAAATTTCATGAGACATAATGGGTTCAGTCACTTAAAAAAGGTTTCTTTCATGTTAGCGGGAGGGTCACACAGCAAAGAGCATCGTCTTGTGGATTTCTGCCAATCTTGTAGTTTACCACATTCCGTGAACGTCAATGCTTCTGTTTTTTCCCATATATAAATAGGAAGCATTACTTCTGCCTCATGCTTGTAACCGTGGTGTCCATTGCTCAAAACACTCTCCATATGGCACTAATCAGATTGGCTTAATTATTAGTTTCTTAAAATACAGCATCTTTATTACAAATTAAAAAAAAAATAATTATCTTTCCTCTGTGGTAATATTAACATATCATTTCTTCTCTTAGGAGTTCAGAAAGTCTCAAAAGTTAGTAGTTTTGTTGCCAAATGACTGTGTGGGCTTCTAATAGACGTCACACATCCTTATCAGAACTAAAAATGTTTCTTACAGGGGTGACAAGGTTGTTTTGCTTATTGCCACTTATGCAGAAGCACACACATCAAGCTTGGGGCCTCCCTGTGAGAAGGACTTGATTTCTGTTGAGCTTGTTACATGCTAGAAGTTGGAAACCTTGTAAAGTGTTTGCAGACAACATCAGCATGGGTAGAGGTGTTTGTTCACTGGGAGAAGAAAAACATACTCAGCAGCTGTACTTTGCGTAACTTTAGAGATCATCAACCTAGCTTCAGCAGTGGCTTTGCAATGAGGTGGTGTTGATGATGGACAGCATCAATGAAGCTAGAGGAGAAAAACCTTACAGGGAGCAGGAGGCAGTAGACCGTGGATGAGCAGAGTCAGGGTGAAGAACGGTGGTGGCAGAACTGACTTTACTGAAAGGAGAAGAGGGGTGTGACTTCCTTTATCTGTAAAACTTGGAGCAAGATGTTGAGATCCTATGTTTGCAATGTGGACACAGAAGATGGAAGATGGGTGGTCAAACCCTCTGTCCTCGTTTGCCATCTTTCTGAAACAGAATTAATTCCCCTTGTATTTCCTGGAGATGCCATCCTGCATGCAAAGTCCTGTTTGAATCCAGGCATTGCCAGCACATGGTCTGCAGTCACTCTGCTCTCAGGAGGTGAGGGTATGGCATGAAGCAAGAGAAGATGTGCATGGTGTGTTGTTGGCAAAGCAGAGGAACCAGCTATCTGTTGTGGTTCATCAATATGGAACGTGGTGCTAAGAGCATCTGCATGTATTTGGGGTTCCTAAGATTAACGCTAGTATAGTAATTATTGTATTGATAAAATCTCCTGAGAATTCTTGATATTTTCTATCTGTTTATGCAGTTGAGTTGTTTTGGTGACCATAATAACAAAAAACTGTAAACTAAGCAAACTTGGAAACATGGAAAGTCTGAGTAGTTAAATAATCTGTGATAAAATACAGCTACTGGAGAGAAAGAAGGAAGGAATTAAATCTGGCCT
>VZSC01009101.1:681332-693330 GCA_013398225.1 Steatornis caripensis
AATTCAATCTGGCCTAATAAAATAATTATAAATTTAGGACTTCATGCCTTTTAAAATTACAAATATTTCCAATGTAATTCTATAATGAATATTTTTTCATCTGTCCACAAAAGTAAAAGCAAAATAAAAACAAATAGGCACAATTTAAGCTATTACTGTAGCTGCTAAGTGAAATTCAATTGTTAAAAGAGAAAATCCCTAAAAATGGGTAAGAATTATTTTTTTTGGCAAGAAAAAGAGCCGAGTGATACACCATTTACAACATAAAAATTGGAAAGAAATGCCAGACCTACTTTTTGTCAAGGCCAAAGGAAAGGAGCAATGATCTATCGATTTAAGATTATTTTAGAAACAGTCTATAATCTGGTGCCACAGATGTTGGAACCATATCAAGAAATTGTTGGGCGTTATGCTGTGCAAGAATTTGTTTCCCCCACCCCCAGAATAAGTGAGTTCAAGAATGCCTGCAGTCCTTTAAGATTACAAGTCAGGAGATATGCAGAAAATACAGTTCTCATTATTAATTGTATTGAAATTAATGATGTATTAAAACAGCAGAAGTGTCTGATAGGAGGGCTTTAGTGTCAATGGCAGATATATAAGAAAAAATACTTGGAATTTATGCTTTGGCTGTTGCCAAGGCAACCATAAACTGGAAACGTGTGACTGAGAGCAGGGCAACTCTACAGCGAAAAGGGTCATTGTATGGTGAATTTGGCTCCCTAGTTCCATTAAATCTACACTTTTCTAACTCTAAATAAAATCATTAATTTTGACATTCGGAAAGCACATTGGATTATTACTTCAACACACTAGGTGTTAGGAAATGTCCTTCATCCATTTTTACTCTATAACTACTGAGGAGGGGAAAGTGTTTCAACAGTGACTCCAATTCCTCACCTTTATAATGTTCCTACTGCACATAAAAAATTAGAGAAGTCAGTGTACTTGGAGAGGAAAACCCCATTGGACAGGGCACTATTTTGCTGTAAACTGGAGAACGGTTTGAGGGTAGACCTGTCCTCTACTAGCTGCATTGAGAACTGCTCGGTCTTGCTTTCTCAGCCCTTTCCAGCCCTTGAGGATTTAAGATTGCTCAATGTTGAGGGCATTTCTAGCCTTAGCAGAACTGGTTTTAACCATGCCTAGTGCTATTTTAAATTATGTTTAATTTAATAAAAAAAAAGCTTAATAAATAAAAACCACTGTTTTAAATTATATCTAAGGGTTACTTTTCAATAAGACAATCCTGTTGCTCTTTCATGTACTGGTAATACAGGCTGTGACTAAAGGGCAACACATTACAAAATGAGAGGATCGGAAGAGTAAGAATGGGTCATCTGTAAAATATTATGGGCCAGAATAGCAGGTGTGGGAAACGCCATCCTCTGAACTCAGTAAAGGACCAAGGGAGGGTTTGTTCTTATCGGAATCTTGTCCACCAGCATTATGCAAATATTTTATTTAACTAGGGAATTCCCTGCCATGAGAGACAGAAACCAAGACCTAAACAGAGGCCAAGAGAGATTAAAGATGTATGGGAATAAAGAAAACTCCCCAGAAAGGAAAAAAAATTACGTGTATAACAACTAACCTTACAGAATTAGGAACTGGCTCATCTCAGAGTGTGAATTATTCCATGACAGCCCATTCGGGTGGATTTTGTACCTTCAGGAACAAAATTAGGCACCAACTCCTCTCTGAAAGTGGAGTATTCCATGACAACCCATTTGAGGGGATTTTGTGCCTTTGCTGAACTGTGCTAGCAACAACTGTCACCACCAAAGCTGTTCATCCTGATGGACAACGGCGATGATTTGATATGTGAGTTCCTATGCACTGCCTTAATGGAGCGAAGTCTGTACATCCCACTGACTGGCTTTACCAGTAATTATCCTCAAATTAGCTAATACCTGTTCCCTATATGTACATAGGCACATGCAAACGTAATGTTTTAGCTTAAGGGCTTGACCCCGGGAATGGCTCTGTTGCCTTCGACTCACTTCAACGATAATGCCGTTAACAGGCATTTTCACTGCGCTGCTATGGACCAGTTTTTATGCAGCAGTTTCCTGGCTTTTACTATTGCAGCACTCCCAATCAACTTGAACGTGTTAAAATTTGACTCCTATGATGAACAGTTTCTAGCTCAAGATTTTATGCTCCTCTCCTTCCAGATGCTGGTTCACAGGAGTTAAAAAATAACAGGTATTACATACTTTGCTTTAGTGACAAGACATTTGGGAAGGAATCATCCAACCTTGAAATAAAATCTTTATTGAAAGCAATTCTACATCCATGCCAGTCAGAGACATCGTATGATCAGAAGAGATGTCCCAGGGGAAAGCTCAGCGCGGTAGACAAGGTTGATTACTTGGACCTCCTGTCAGTTCTTAACTCGTTGACAATGGCTGAAACATTCACTACAACTTTGTTTTCTTTATTTGAAAGTAAAGTTAATATACTTACCTTAACTGTGCCAAATGTACCGGAAAATAACCTGATAATAAAACGTACCATCCTATGAAGTGATAATGTCTGCGTGTGTATAAGCACATTTTGGCAGGGCATTTGCAGACAGGTTTTTCAGTGTTAGGGAGGAAGCACAAGTACAAAACGATGCACAGATAAACTATCTGGTTTCTTCTGAGTGTATTTCCTTTCCAGTTAAGGCCTGTTACATACTTTCCTGAGATACAACATATTACTGCAACATCATTTTCTGTTGTAAACTTATTTCAGTTCTGCTACAGTAGTTGTTTTTCAGGAAGAACTGAAGTGGTTTTTTGGTACTGAGAAGACAGCTGAACTACAAAGTTTGGCTTTGGGAGTCCTCTTAAAACACAAACGACAATAGGTGTCCTTCTACAACAGGTCAAAGCCTTGCTGATATCTCCATATCCAGCTGGATATACCAGCTTAGGACAGACAGCAAAATACATCCGCCGCGGAGGAAGGGCGCAGGGCCTATGCACTGCTTAACTGCGTCTTGAGGGACTTATGGAAATAATCGGTGGTAAGTGAGCCCCTGATACCATAAGCTCTATTTGTGTAAACTGTTCGATTCATCGCACTGCAACGCAGATAAATTTAAAATTTAGTAATAAATTGGGATTCTTGATATTTTATGAATGCAAACTAAACCTCATTATTATTTATGTACTGGCTTTATGGATGATTTGCCCACTTGCATTACAGTGGTATTCACCAACTGATGAAGCTAAGCGAATGCAAACATTATCACCTGAATCCCCAGCTTATTGTTTGTGATGTCTGTATACCATGGGGGTGGGGAGGTGGGGGAGCTTTGTATGTATGTAGCTACAACCTGAGATTTATGCTTATAGGGGAGCTCCAAAACACTATATCTGTCCTGTTCAAAATGTAATCACGGTGGACTAATGCAGTTTTAAGCTACTTTCTTTTGCCCACGTAAAATGCAGAGGTACTTTAAATTCCTCTTTGCTCCATAGGCTGAATTCGAAACAATAGCTATCCGAGACTGGTAATACAGAAACCAGGTCGTGGTGTATGATATGTTACGAGAGGGGTCAGAAATAGTTCAGACATACTTAAGAGCTTGCTTTTGCTGAAAATAGCCTCCATGGCTCCTGGCCTACAGAAACTCCATAGGCTTCCTGTGTTCTGCAGCTGTGGGTTCATATTACAGCTCTTTGGGAAAAATCCCTTCTCTTCAGTTGCTCTGGGACGCAAGAACGAGCACTTGATGCTGTCTCCTTGTGCAGACTAGCCTTTAAATCTGACTGTTGGATGGCTATATATAGTACCTGGACAGCTGACAGGGACCTGGTGGAGAATGGGCTTCCTCAGGGGATCCCCCGCATATCTCACAGCACGAGCCCTTCCCTGGATGAACTGCCTTGGAGTCCAGCCCTGAACGAAAATAATAACTAAACTAACTCCGAACATCGGTTCACAGTTGGCTGAATAGACTCCGAAAAGCTGAAGAAAGGCATTTATTGTGGCCTAGCCTGGTCTAATAAGAGAACAGTTCGAAATTAAATCTTCTCACCAGTGGGTGAACTGTGCTACCTTATGAGTTCCTTTCTGAAGAGCACGCGTGCACCTTTGCATGCACCTCACATACTGCTTGTCTTGTAGAGAAAAACCTTCATTTTCCAGGTGACTGAGACCAAGATGTAAAAGCACATTTAGATATCTATAGGCACTCAGGCCCATACAGGGCCTTCGTTCAGGAATGTGCTTTGGAGAATCCCCGCTCATTCTTCTGCACAGCGGGAGCTGTGCTTCTCCCTCCACCCTCGGCTGTGGCTTTATGAAGACAGCAGGGTGATGTGGTACCTGCGTCTCAACCTTGGATTGTTCCTTTTTTCTGGCCATCTCCTGTGTTAGAGGAGTTCCAAAGGCAGAGGTTACACACCGGTGTCCCGGCACGGAGTGGACAGGAAGGGCAGGAGTTCATCTCCACACTGTGGTGGCTCCACTGAAAAGCCCAGTGTGGGCAGAGGCTCGGGTCCTGCTCTCCCAAACCATGTTGTGCCAGAGAAATGGATTCAAAATATTTTCATAAAATCTTCCCTAGTACTGCGAAAGCTCCAGGTCGCTATCTTGGAAAACTGACTCAGCTGGGTGAGTTGCTGTGTTGTTCCACGTACTGACAACCAGTACCCTGTCCTCCCAGTTTGGCTTGGTTTTTACATTTTTGTGTGTGAATGCAAACTGGTTCTGACTAATGCTCATAAGACTGCGGGGAGGAGGAGATCTGGCTGGTCTGTGGTATCACAGTGCGAGCTGCTATTGAGCCTGAAGTTTGCCTGGTCGGGTACAGCTACTTGGTAGGAGTCAGCTGAAAGCCACGAACTTCCTTAAGGGGCATCTCAGACTGCTCTGGCTGCAGCTCCATATGCAAGGCATTCATTTTTTGCCTTCTCTGACAGCCTTGTAGCAGCATATATATCTCAAACAACAGCGAACTCTTCTTCAAAAGCCACACTACCACTGCAAGCATGAGCCTCTCCTTGGGGAGAGGACGGGAGAGAACAAAACGACCCGTGACAGATGTTAGGCAGATGCTAATATGCTTCTTAGAGGTGCTTGGATAGTGGAGAGATAAAGGCAGTGTGAGGCTACATAGAATAATATATATTCAGACAGAGATATAACACATAGAGCCCTTAATTGTATTTTTGACTGGTGGTGTAAGTTTTGCTGTGATTGATTTTTTTTTTTTTAATTCTATTTCTATTTTTTTTTTTCTGTAGAACGACCAGCTGATTGCAAAGACCAACCTGTGAGAAGTCCTGGATCTGTACGCTTTTGTGGCCTGTGTGACTCGGAAGGCAACAGATAGTTTTACATGAATAAAGCTTTAACTTTTTAAATTGCTTAAATATTTTCTTTCAAGAATGCCTGAAGCTACATTTCCTTGTAACCTTAAAAATAAAAAGCCGTTAGTAACAATCTCCCTTAAATCAAGAATTGTAAATATAGAACCTTTATCATCAGCACAGCACATCCAAAAATGTCTTTGTAAAATAAATCAAATTATATGAGTTAATTGATTCCAGGCAACATCAGCAACTGCAGGTGGAAACTGAATAACAGGATGTTTATTAATGAAGGACTATTAATCAAAATTGACAATATCAATCCCTGTTTCTTTTATTTGGATTCTACCTGCAAAATCCATGGACGTACTTGCTGAATTTCTAAATAAAAACTTAAAAGTAAAGAAAATGCTAACACTTGGGATTTTAGCTTTAGATGTAGGGCTATTTGTTTAAACAGCGAAAGGATATCCTAAATCCAATTTGACAGGCAATGCCAAAGATGCCAGTGGTAATTAATTAGCACTTAATTTAGACCACAGAACAACAGGATATGGAATTGGTGCTCAGTGCCATTTCCCCTTAGGCTTCATCTCATGAGGGTCAGGAGTATGGCTGTTGCATTGAAGGTCAGTAAATAAATTGGGGGAACACATTGACACTGGACTTTTCGTGATAGATATCCTTCACCCTTATTACTGCCTCTGGCTATCGCTGATGAGAAAAGGACTGCAATTGTTCTATGAAGAACGCTGTATGCAGGCTTGATTTGAGCAAGGTAGTGTTTGAGCTCACGCGTCACACAGTAGTGGTGCTGGGTGCTTCCTACGGGCAGAGAGCTGCCTCAACTTTGGGCTGGAAATAAACTTCTAACTGCAGCATGGAAAGCTTGAGGAACTCTGGCAGGGAAGAAAATTCACTTCAAAGCAGCCCTGAAGTTTGCTAGATTTGTGAGCTTATCTTTAGATTAAGCATAATTAAAATCAATGGACGATTTTAAAGTGAGGTTACAAACTAGGTCAGCAAGGGAAAAAACACAGTTCCTTATTATCCTCTTGTCTTTGTCTTAATAATATTTGGTACTCCTCCATAAAGCTAAAGGCTCTTAATAAAGGTGGATTAATGTTATTAACAGCATTGTCTTCTGATGGGGGCACCAAGGCTTTGACATACTTAGTGATGGACAAACAAAAAGTACGTAACAAAAAAGCAGAGCCACCAATTCTGGTGGTTAACCAGCTGGCTTTGAACCCGGTGAAGGAAGCCACCCTTCTACAATACACCCAAAGCAGAGGGTATAGGGAAAGCACGCAGGAGACCCTATGGAGCTTTGTTCACACACGCACATAAATTGCATTCGTTGGTTCAGATTTACTGACAAAAAAAATTGAAAGATGATGAGACTCGATATTATAATATAATCCTCCTCCTTCCAGTAAACTTAGTGTCTCTGCCAGCCACTACTATGCTCTTTCTTCCAATACTCTCTACCTGTTTTTCAAAGGAGCGGCTCAGGTGGAAGGGTGTCAGCATTGGCGCTGATACTCAGTGACGCTACAGCTTTCTGGAATTGCTTCTTACAAACCACACCCCACTATGCTTAAGTAGTCAGGTTCCGCCGTGGCCCGCAGGACGATGAACAATGTGAACTTCAGCAGTTACAGCAGGGTAATTCTTATTGCAAATCCTAGATGTACTCTACTAAGCACAGTTTTATCTCCTTTGTCCCCAGAAGGGCTGTCTGCATTGCTATGTCAGGAAAACACTGAGTTAGACAGCTGTCCGTGCGCAGAAATCGTACTTTGGAAGCCCCAGATTAACGGTTGTTTTAACTTTCTCTTCATGCCCTTTGCATCATCTGTCTGGAGAGCAAGTGAAATTTTGATTACTGCTGAAGTCATCACTGACAAAGCTCCCAGCAACTGGGAGCCAGAACAGAGACAGAATTTTACGTTATATAAGCTTAACTTTTCTCTTTTTGGATGATATCTACTTTTACTAAGTGGAATTACTACTTTTGATAATGTTCAATCTATGACCTCTTGCAGCCTTCAATTATAGCCCTTTTGTGCTGCGGTAATCCAGTCAACAGCAAAGAACTCAGCCTTGGATATGACAGGTTTACTTTGTGACTTAAAGCCCAAAAGTGGCAACTGGCTGGAATTTCAATCTGGGATACTGAATTTTAGACAACCTGCTCAGAAATGCATCTTTGCAGGTGAGTCTAGAGCTGCTCATGAAAAACTTAGTTTCGCTGACAACGCATTGGTTTTGTCCAGCGTCATGAATAAATTATTCAGTTTTGTGAGACAACCAGTAATTTTTGATGTTGACATCGGAGAATGTGGCAAAGAATTCCACAAAAGTCAGAGAACAAACTCGTGCCAAAGTTTTCCTTTTCTGTGAGCTCCTATATATGTAATTACTTCATAAGTTGTTTTGTTTCAAGTCTTTTTGAATAATGAAAACCTTTTTAATGTTGGACTATTAACTGTCCCCAATGTAAAATCTCCAGGTTTTTTAACTTATATTTTCACCATCTTGTTTAAAATGAAAGTCTTCTTGCAGTGACCTGCCCAACAGAGATGATTTTGTATAAGATCTGACCTCAACCAGGATTCCTACTCTTTCAGGTTCAGTTCCGAGCTCTCCACAAGCTACTATTGCGATGTATACGCACTGCATTTGTATCAGATTTGAAAGATGCTTTAACATGCCTCCCAGCATCACGATTTTTTCAGCGCTGATATTGAACACGAGTAGGATGAATGTATCTCTTAAATGCACTAGTGAGTATGTGCCATGAGTCTTTGATTTCTTTAAACTTATTTACATTTTACTTGCCCTTGAGCAGCAAATTTACTATGTCAGCATTGTCTTTTCTACTTACACTTTGTCTGTCTTGTCCACTCACCTTAGCTTGATGTTTATTTTTTGTGCACGTGTATAGTCCATTGCACTAAATGCACGAACTGCCTGGAGTGGAGGATTTTCCATACATCGTGTCTTTCTAAGATGCACCCTTTGTAGTACTGCAAGTTCCGCAATATCTTTCCTAGCTTTAAACTAGCTTTGGATTTTCTCATGAGTTCCTTTTTAAGTCAAATACCTATTCACACATGTACTGGTCTCAGATGACTGTGGCCTAACTGCCTGAGATGCTTTACAGAAGTCTTTATTCTCTGTACAGACAGCCCTACCTCTCTCAGTAGTTGTGTTTGTTTCGTCTTTGAAGCTGTTATGCAAAACATTATTCACTTCAAGTGACCAGATGTGCCAATATCTGCTTTTGTCTGACCCTGCTCAAAACCCACAGAGTTAGAAAAACTGGTGAGAAAACACACATGAGTCTCTTAGACCTCGTAACTGAAATCGCATTCAACAGACATTGAAGGTTTTAGGAACAACAGGTACAATCTTGCTGTTGATGTCAAGGCATACTCATCAGTCTTGGGACAGCTCATTCAGTAAGCAGCTTCCCGGACTTCAAATCTCTCCGTCCTAGCTCAACTGAGTAAAATGCATCAATGCACCCAATAGAGTTGCAGAGAAGCATTTCTCATAACACCTGCCTGCCAAATGGGTCTGGCCCTGTATGGCCTTGCTTGTTGACGCTATGCGTAGGCATGCTGTTCTTGGCGGTTGAGCTGAAATGCCTTGCTTATGATTTTTTTTCACAGCCTTGAGCTCCACAAGACCACTGACATCGCACTGTCTGGCCCTCAGATAAGACTAAGTTCAAGACGTTGTTTTGTAGGTGCTGCATGGATCTTCCCCTTCCGCAGAGAATGTCTAACCTTAACTGAGTGGTTATAAATGAATTCACAAGCAGAAAGCATGCCTCCTCAGGAAGCAAATACTGTAGCGTCAGGATTCAAAGCTGTATAAATGTAATTTAATATGAAGTGTAACAAGAAAAGGTTAAGCAGTTCCTCACCATAGTGGTCAGGTGGGATTCAAAACATATGATTATATTCATCAAGCTTTGAAATTTATCCTGAGATAAAAATCTTGAGGCTGACACTGAGTCCACAGCAGCTGCAATGACTTCTGTGGGCTAGGTGCTCCTCTGGAATGGAAAGCTCATTCTTTTGACGACATTTTTATGAGACGGTTATCCAGATGTGGAAGCAGGATCATTACCTTAGGAGGTGGTTCTAAGTTGCCTGCTGCTGCTGTTGCCACAGCTCTGCTGAAAACCCTGTCTGGACTGAAAGTTTGAATAGGGACAAACTGATGTTCACAGTAAACTTTACCTGCTGGAATCCTTCTATACGCTATTGAGCTGTCCCATATGCTATACGCTACTGGGGTCTCTGAGATTGCTGATCGTGTTTGGTGGAGGCCTGGACTTGGCAGTGTGGATGGCAATGATCTGGGAAGTGGGAACAGCTTCAAGGTGGATGAATTGCTGTCCTGAGGTGGTTTGGTGAGGCTGAGTCTAGCACTGACACAGAACACAGCTGATGTGAGACATTTGCACCTTGTGCACGAAGGTGCTAGGAGAGCTACAGGAGAGGAATGGGTCAGACCTATAAAAATTATAGAACTGTTCTGAATTCCCTTTTCTTGGCTCATCTCCGTGGCAAGGTGTGTTCTTTCAGAAGACCACAGCAAAGCTCTGGAGAGGATGTGGCAATGACATCTCACGGCGGGGCTGTCATGGGTGTAGAAACCCTCGGCTTGGATGAGGTAACTGGCTGCACGTTGTCGACTAAGGGAGGAGGCAAGTTGTCGCATGCTTGGCTGGAGTTAGCCGCTGCACAGATTTGCGATTTTACATTGCACCATAATGCGTAATGTACGAAAAGATAAATATTTTCCATTCAGCAACATCTTGCTGTATTTTCATCTAACTCTATAATTTTAATTATAAAGTGAACATAACCTGTATCAAATTATGATTTTGTTAACATATTGAACGAGGACAAGAAAAATAAATACCAGATTTTATACTGTACAGGCACATGAAGGTATAGTAAAAAAATCTGGTTTCCTTGACCACATTGTCATAATATGCACATATAACTGCTTATTGAATCCAGGCTGTGTAGACAACAGAAAGAACACTGGCTCCATACCATCACAATGCATGCCCACAACAAAGAGAAGGAAAGAACAGACTCTTTCATTGTGTGTTTCTAAGTATTACCAACATAAGGGCTAAAAACGTTACCTCCGTCTGAAGTGTATCTATATATCCATGCATAAGTTATTAACTGGGCTCCCTGAGCACAGTTGCTGAAAATATTAATATATTCAAATTATATTCTAGCTACTGCAAAACCAGTAGATCAGACAAATGTATTAAAATCTCTTCAGACAAAAGGAGTCATGTTATTTATAAAGTTCCTCCCCCGCCTTACTGGAACACAAACCTTCATTGTATATAATATATTAGAACGCAAGATGATCCTTAGACGTCAAAATGTGGCTTAAAGTTTGACTATAATCATAAAAAAGTGCCTCTAATGCTTGCCATAAACAAGTTGTCACTGGTATTATGTAACTTAGACTATTCACAAAGTATGAAAAATGGGAAGAATAAAAGGTGGCTGCCAAACACCATGGGCCAAATCCGAAGGTTGTGCCAAATTGCGCTAGTGGGCTGGGAACGCAAACCCAGCGTGGAATTCGGATTTGCGCTCCCCGGTGCTTGGGCTTCTCCTATGGCTTAAATTAGAGTGAGATAAAGGCTTTTTTATTATTATTATTTGTCAGTTCAGACCGCAAGGCAGCAAAGCAGCAAGCGGTGGCTTCTGCAGCCGCCGCCATGCTCGCTGTTTCTGGGGGACGGGAAAAAAGGGACAAAAGTTCCCTGATTGCTACAGGAGCAATTTTTATACAGAGTGGCTTTCTAGGATGCAAACAGGCAAAGTCAGATAGCACCAACAATGCAGCCTGAGAAGGGAAACGTCAGTCTCAAATCTGGTGGTCTTGAATTTTTCATGTTATCCAGGGCGTCGGGTACCACCTCAGTGGGCTGAGACCCTTCCCTTCGCTCGGGCTCCTTAGGAAAGCCGGCACAATGGGTTAATGATGGAAGACCGTGTATCACAGCAGAAGGCCTTGCCTGTGAACAACTGATCATTCATAAATACTTTCCTTTAGTCCAGGCTTCACGACTAGTGTATATCTGATAGTACGTGCACTGCACAGATTTAAATTGCAGGTAACGGTTGTGTTAAGGCCCTTTATCGGGGACAACAGCCAAGCTAAGTGGTTGTGTACCCATCTTTTTTCCCCTCCTTCCTTCTAAAAGTAAAATGGTTCTTTTCTTTTTTTTTTTTTTTTTTTTTTTTTTACAGCCTGAAATAATTGTTCAAGCAGAGATACTGGTTTAACTCATTATGAATTATTAGTGGAAAAGTGGGTCTCAGAAGTATGTTACATCTGAAATATTTTTCATCACTTGAACATGTGCCGTCCAGAACTGGCCCTATTCTACCAGTCACTGGGAACAAACACTTCGCATTCACAGATGCTCCTAATTTGGTGTGGTTTGGAGTGTAATTTAGATCAAACGTATCCATGTAAATGAGTCAGGGCTTCTTAATTAGGTGCCTCTAAAGAAAAAACTTGGACCACATCAGTAGGTGTGGGTGTGGTGCCCACAGTACTGGAATCTTTCCTATAGATGAAGCTGAGTTTTGTTCAGGCATACTGTAGGTTTTTCTTACCCCCCCCCC
>VZSC01009101.1:693494-713102 GCA_013398225.1 Steatornis caripensis
GCCTCCTTTTTTTTTATTCTTTCCTTTTTTTCTTTTTTTTTTATAAAGCACAATAATAAATCTGCAGATGGCATAGACATAAAGACGCTACTTCAGAGGAGCTGTCTAAAACACTGTCTCTTTGGCAAATGCCTTAAAGTAGGTCATTCTGCTGTGATTTAGGTTTATATTTCATTGCCAGCTTTTTGTTCCCATTACAAGTAGGGTGCATTCCAGTCCACAGATTTGCTCTTCTTTTTTTTTTTTTTTTGATTGGTTTTTATTTACAAGAATTTGTGGATCTTCATAAGAAAATGGCCAATACCCTGTCAGAAGTACTAATCATGCACTTGACCACAAAAAGAGACAGATGAAGGTGATAACCTGCAAATGTTGGGATATAAAATCCCATTCTCTGGAAGCAAAAAAAAAGTATTGATTCTCTTAACACGGTGATTGAAATGATTGTTGCATCTCTCGCAATGTGTGAAAAATGATTTGATCTAATGTCATTTCAGAAGTCTCCAGGAGCAGAGGTATCCATTGCTCTGGTTGTTAAGGTATTTGTTTTTTCTTTTTATATATTTGCCACTGAAAAGCATGTATTTTATAGCTTATATATATATATATATATACACAAAATCATCAGAGTCTGTTTTCCCATCAAAGTGCTGGGGGATTTACATGCCAAACTCCCACTAGCTTTAATGAATTACCTGCATAAATTCCCTTTCAATCGATAGTAGAATAGATCCTATTGTATTATATGAATTATTTTGCACAGAACACTGACATTTGGGCATGAAAGTCTTTTTTTGTTTTGTTTTTAAGTTCCGATGAATATCTTAAGAAACTCGAAGCCTATTATTTATTTTAAAGCCTTATTCTGAGGAAAATCACATATCTTTAGTCAGGAAAAATTAAAAGCATTGTAATTTACCCTTTGATGACCTGGTCCCGGACACTGATGTGTTAGGGCCCAGTCTCCCAAAATGGAAAAAAAAAAAAAAAGGAGGGGGGGACGGACCCTGTTTGTAATGAATTGAGCATTCTTAATTTTCACCAATAGAAAGCATTCGAGTTGAAAAGAATGCTAAACCCGAGCAATATTAAGAGGTTACAAAATCACATAAATTAACTCCGCCAGAGATGTTTTACTAAAGCTTACGCGAGTGCAAACCAGAAGCAGGACTCTCACATGGTCTTGATTAACCGAAGAGTACTTAGCAGTAACCAGCCTTCCCCAAGACATGCTGTCCATATGCACGCGTACGCCCACAGCACCCGCGTGCACACGGATGAGCCTTCCGAGGCGTGGGGGGCTCGAGGTGGGGGACTGGGAAGTGAGTGGAGAGTGGAAGTGAGAAATGTTCACTGTGTCATCGTGGGCAAGTGCCTTACCCTCTTCATTCCTCACTTTCTCCATCTACACAACTACGATAATAGAACCTACTGACCTGAAAAGGAAGTTAGGAGATTTAATTAATGTTTGAAAAGCATTTTTGAGATCGTTTGATATTGAGTAATGTGGGATGAACAATAGGAGCTCTTTGAAACAGGGGCTCTATCTATCTGTATTTGTGTACCGCACCTAGCACAATGGCGCCATACAGCCACAGAGTCAACCGTATCATAAATATTTAAATTAAAACTATGTTAATTCTTTTTATCATTCAGTTATTTGCTGATACACCAGTTCACTACGTTTTGTGAAGCTCAGTAGCATTGAAAAGCACCAAGTGTAATTATTTGACTGATTGTTATGAAAATCAGGATTTATATTTTTAAATAGGGTGGTGGAAATAGGAAGTATATGAAAACACAGGTAAAAATGTGGTTTTAATTACTTGTTATTCTTCGCTTTAAAAAGACTAAGCTGTAAGGTATTCTTCAGGGAAGAGGTGAACCTTGCAAACTCTCTTGTTCCGCAAAAAGGAGGACCAGGCACAATTGCAAAAACCTTGGTAGCAGGTCGCCCCCGCCCCGAAGTGAATAAAATAAAAATGTGTAAAGACACTTCCGGAAGACTGAATTTCTTTTTTGCCTTTAATCCAAAATCTATTACTACTCCTGTCCTGTGCATACTTGTGCCTGGCGCACCTTTGCTTGTGTCCATTAATCTACACGGGAAGAGTTTAGTAGACCGATGTGTAGTTAGCAGAGAAAAAAATGGGTTTAACTCTTTTCCTTCCCCCAAAATGAGCCCCGGGAAGCTACAGTAAACGGGACAAGTGTTGGCGTTGCTCCAGCTCCTTTCTAAAACTCTTCTACAGCTAAAAACACGTGTGCAAGCGCATGTCTCGATATATATTTGCCCTTCTCAAGCTAGAAAGTGATTAATTCATTTCATGTAAATCTTGAAATGCTAGTCAGGGATTGCCTGAGGCTTTTATGTCACTGGCCAGTCGCCTACTCACTCTTCTGGTGCAAGAGTGTGTTTCTTCTCCTCACATTTCCAGTAGCTGCTCCCCAAGGTTGTAGGCTCAACTTTTCTCCCCACTGCTGTCCCATGGCTAAAGAGCAAGAGGTGCTCATGAATTGCCTGATTACAAAGAAAGGTCTTGATTCAGGCAATAGTTTCAACAAATAGTCTTTCTTGTGCCTTCAGTTAAGGCCTTCTGTGCTTCTGCACGTTCCTGAATCTGGGCATTTTTCCTGAAGCAAAATTCAAATGCCCATCCCGCACTTTGCGTTGTAGGTCTCCCACAGGTTCTCTGAGGTTTCCCAAGCAGAAACTCGTTGCATAGTCCTTCCATTCTGGGGATTGTTTTTTTCTTTTAAGTAACTTCCTTTTCTTAATAAAAAGCTTGCACAGTTTTTGATGTAATCTGTTCTTCTACTGTGTGAAAAAAGGGCTCTCCTGAGCCTAGATTTAATATGTATGCCTGCCCGAAACTGCTGACGTGACACACAGTTTAGTAAGTGAAAATCACGTATGTTTGCTACATCTTTCCTCCACCAACTTCAACAACAACAAAAAGTTTGCACACANCTAATCATGCACTTGACCACAAAAAGAGACAGATGAAGGTGATAACCTGCAAATGTTGGGATATAAAATCCCATTCTCTGGAAGCAAAAAAAAAGTATTGATTCTCTTAACACGGTGATTGAAATGATTGTTGCATCTCTCGCAATGTGTGAAAAATGATTTGATCTAATGTCATTTCAGAAGTCTCCAGGAGCAGAGGTATCCATTGCTCTGGTTGTTAAGGTATTTGTTTTTTCTTTTTATATATTTGCCACTGAAAAGCATGTATTTTATAGCTCATATATATATATATATATATATATATATATATACACAAAATCATCAGAGTCTGTTTTCCCATCAAAGTGCTGGGGGATTTACATGCCAAACTCCCACTAGCTTTAATGAATTACCTGCATAAATTCCCTTTCAATCGATAGTAGAATAGATCCTATTGTATTATATGAATTATTTTGCACAGAACACTGACATTTGGGCATGAAAGTCTTTTTTTGTTTTGTTTTTAAGTTCCGATGAATATCTTAAGAAACTCGAAGCCTATTATTTATTTTAAAGCCTTATTCTGAGGAAAATCACATATCTTTAGTCAGGAAAAATTAAAAGCATTGTAATTTACCCTTTGATGACCTGGTCCCGGACACTGATGTGTTAGGGCCCAGTCTCCCAAAATGGAAAAAAAAAAAAAAAGGAGGGGGGGACGGACCCTGTTTGTAATGAATTGAGCATTCTTAATTTTCACCAATAGAAAGCATTCGAGTTGAAAAGAATGCTAAACCCGAGCAATATTAAGAGGTTACAAAATCACATAAATTAACTCCGCCAGAGATGTTTTACTAAAGCTTACGCGAGTGCAAACCAGAAGCAGGACTCTCACATGGTCTTGATTAACCGAAGAGTACTTAGCAGTAACCAGCCTTCCCCAAGACATGCTGTCCATATGCACGCGTACGCCCACAGCACCCGCGTGCACACGGATGAGCCTTCCGAGGCGTGGGGGGCTCGAGGTGGGGGACTGGGAAGTGAGTGGAGAGTGGAAGTGAGAAATGTTCACTGTGTCATCGTGGGCAAGTGCCTTACCCTCTTCATTCCTCACTTTCTCCATCTACACAACTACGATAATAGAACCTACTGACCTGAAAAGGAAGTTAGGAGATTTAATTAATGTTTGAAAAGCATTTTTGAGATCGTTTGATATTGAGTAATGTGGGATGAACAATAGGAGCTCTTTGAAACAGGGGCTCTATCTATCTGTATTTGTGTACCGCACCTAGCACAATGGCGCCATACAGCCACAGAGTCAACCGTATCATAAATATTTAAATTAAAACTATGTTAATTCTTTTTATCATTCAGTTATTTGCTGATACACCAGTTCACTACGTTTTGTGAAGCTCAGTAGCATTGAAAAGCACCAAGTGTAATTATTTGACTGATTGTTATGAAAATCAGGATTTATATTTTTAAATAGGGTGGTGGAAATAGGAAGTATATGAAAACACAGGTAAAAATGTGGTTTTAATTACTTGTTATTCTTCGCTTTAAAAAGACTAAGCTGTAAGGTATTCTTCAGGGAAGAGGTGAACCTTGCAAACTCTCTTGTTCCGCAAAAAGGAGGACCAGGCACAATTGCAAAAACCTTGGTAGCAGGTCACCCCCGCCCCGAAGTGAATAAAATAAAAATGTGTAAAGACACTTCCGGAAGACTGAATTTCTTTTTTGCCTTTAATCCAAAATCTATTACTACTCCTGTCCTGTGCATACTTGTGCCTGGCGCGCCTTTGCTTGTGTCCATTAATCTACACGGGAAGAGTTTAGTAGACCGATGTGTAGTTAGCAGAGAAAAAAATGGGTTTAACTCTTTTCCTTCCCCCAAAATGAGCCCCGGGAAGCTACAGTAAACGGGACAAGTGTTGGCGTTGCTCCAGCTCCTTTCTAAAACTCTTCTACAGCTAAAAACACGTGTGCAAGCGCATGTCTCGATATATATTTGCCCTTCTCAAGCTAGAAAGTGATTAATTCATTTCATGTAAATCTTGAAATGCTAGTCAGGGATTGCCTGAGGCTTTTATGTCACTGGCCAGTCGCCTACTCACTCTTCTGGTGCAAGAGTGTGTTTCTTCTCCTCACATTTCCAGTAGCTGCTCCCCAAGGTTGTAGGCTCAACTTTTCTCCCCACTGCTGTCCCATGGCTAAAGAGCAAGAGGTGCTCATGAATTGCCTGATTACAAAGAAAGGTCTTGATTCAGGCAATAGTTTCAACAAATAGTCTTTCTTGTGCCTTCAGTTAAGGCCTTCTGTGCTTCTGCACGTTCCTGAATCTGGGCATTTTTCCTGAAGCAAAATTCAAATGCCCATCCCGCACTTTGCGTTGTAGGTCTCCCACAGGTTCTCTGAGGTTTCCCAAGCAGAAACTCGTTGCATAGTCCTTCCATTCTGGGGATCGTTTTTTTCTTTTAAGTAACTTCCTTTTCTTAATAAAAAGCTTGCACAGTTTTTGATGTAATCTGTTCTTCTACTGTGTGAAAAAAGGGCTCTCCTGAGCCTAGATTTAATATGTATGCCTGCCCGAAACTGCTGACGTGACACACAGTTTAGTAAGTGAAAATCACGTATGTTTGCTACATCTTTCCTCCACCAACTTCAACAACAACAAAAAGTTTGCACACATCCCTTGCTTACCATCACTAGGTGCCAAACTTTATTTTTATTTTCTGAATTCTGAGTACTGCTGCTGGACTTGTCATCATATTGTCATAGTGTCCTGGTGTGCGGGCTACTGGGGGCTTCTCTCTATGCATGGCTTTTTTCCCCCTTTTTATTTTTGTTTTTAAATCTTTGATTGGCAGAAATAAATGTTGAGTTGCATGTAGTTTGCAGAAGCCTACGCTCTTCAGAGTGTAGCTGCCACATGTTGCAAAGTCTGAAGGGGGAGGGGGGTGTTTCGTTCGTCAAGGTCGGATGCTTTTCTCTGTTTGTAGACACATGCACATGGGAGAAGGTTATTTTTCAAAACAACTAAAGCATGAATCTTGTAATAGTTAAGATTTTCATTAGGCAATGTATTAGTGGATTCGCTTTAGATAAAAAGTTCTACTGTGGATGAGCAGCTTGTTTCCAGTGAAGCTGAAGCAAACAATTACTAGAAAGAATGAAGAATTTGGGCAGGGAGGAAGACAGTCGACAAGGAAATCATCATTCTCTCTCTGAAAGAGCAGAAAGCCTGGATGACAGCTGAAAACGTCTTGCCATGGTATGTACAGTACGGGAAAAATGGAACAAAAAAAAAAGAAAAAAGAATTTCTTGGATTCAAAGGTGAATCAAAAGGAATTGGCTTCTGCTTGGACAAGGCAGCCAGATAGGCCACAGTTACAGAACCACGTGATAAACCAAGAGGCAACTGCAGAACTCCCCAGACAACTTGCCTGAAGTGCCTGCCAAGGAGGCAGATGCTGCTGCTGGAAGAATATCTTCCACAGTTGGGCATCTGGGTTCAGTGCTTCCCACGTAAGGGAGAGGGATGGTAGCGTCAGGCTGGCCTCCGTCTTCCCGTTTAATTATTTCAACATCCATTTTATACTTTTGTAAATAACATGTACTATCTATCCTGCCTTTGTGTGGGAAAATAATAAGCAGGGAGAGTGGGTTTTCTCTGTCGTACGTCCCTTCACAGGGGTGTCTACATGGATGGGTAAAGACAGACTCGAGCTTGGCTGCCCTGCGCTCCAGCCTGGTCAGATGTGAGACAGCTCGGGTCTGGGACTCGCAGAGCTGCCTTGCGGTGGCACGGAGCTCAACCTAATAAGCAGAGCAGGCTGAGATTCATTAATTTAACATTAATAAGCACAGCTTATTAGCTCAGGCACAGTGCTGTATAATACAGGCACACAGCTTCTGGAGCAGAGCTGCATCCGCCCTCGCCAGCTCAGAGCACGGTGCAGAGGACCCAGCCAGGGTGCTCCTTTCCCCTGCTGCGTTCTGCATTAGGGAGGAAAGAGTATTTTGCAGTCACTGCAGAAGCTTCTGTGCAAAAAAATAAAAAAACCCTCCAGCTTTTGAGATTGTATTGCTGGCTTAGGCTGATGCTGTAAGCCATTCGAACTTTTTGTGCCTCCGTTTCCCAATGAGTGTGTAATAGCTACCTCAATGATGCTGCTGTGAAAGAAGGCTAGGTAACAGTCACAAAATACTGTGGGATCATTAAGGAGCAAAATGCTCCTTCTGCCTCGCTTGAATTGTAGTTTTGTGAGTAAATTATTGGGTACAAATAATGACTTATCAGATGAGGTTGCTCAGTTCATGTTTGTGCAGAGAACCCATACAAGGTTTCTGCATCATTTGATATCCTGTGCATGCCTGCAAAACAGGATCAGAAAGGTCTATTAGTTTTACCTGGTACCTGCGATTAGCTCACTCTGTTTAGGACTAAAATTAACTCATAAATAAGCAACATGAAAGAGTGGAGTCCTGGAGACCTGGGGCCCTGTTTTCACAAACGTACGGAACCGCGGTGTCTGGGCTACGTATAGCGAGCAAATGTTCTCTGAACACGTTCAAGTAGAACAGGCTGGTTTCTGTAGCATTTCATCTGGGAAAATCTTTACTCAGGTTGGGTTTTGTTGTTTCTTTCACGTGTAAAGTACAATATTTGCTTGATTTGCTTATCTTTAGGAAGAAGTATGAAAAGCCTAATAGTAGTTGTGCTCAATTATTTTCAGTATGAGCCCTAATGAAACATTTCTTTACGGTATTAGACTGACAAGAGCTATGCGATATGTCTGTTCAACCTCCTATTTTGTCTCTTCTGTTTATGAGTAGTAGAATAATTTTCATACAAAGATGAACAGGGGACATTGGTGGGTGTTTTTTTTATCAAATGCAAAAAACTTAAAAGAATAGGTACTGCAGCCCCAAGCTTTGCTTTTAATCCCCCTCCTGTGGGCTTCATACGCTGCACTGTGGCTTCTTGCAACTTCAGAGGGCTTGGTTTAAGAAAGATACGTGGCACTGGTGTTAATCCCTGCTGCCAGGCCTTTCTCGCAGACTCTCTCATCAGCTGCTTTGTCTGGGTTTCTAAAGGAGGACCCTTCTTAAGTGCATTTCACATTGTTGTTTGGGCTTGATCTGGACCCACTTCTGCAGACTGGATCGCCGCAGAATTTAACCATAGTGCAGCCTCGCTGCTGTCAGTGATTTAGGGTAAACGTAGCCTTCTGGGAGAAGGTTGGATTCTTGCGCTGAGCTCCTGCATGTTAGTGAGACATATGCTCTATGTACTGTATGGAATTCACAGGTTCACACAGTCCCATGGCCCAGGTCTCTGTAGCCCTGGTCTCCTATTTGTCTGATAGAGAGGAAAGAAAGGAGTAGGAGAAAGACGGGAACGCCTCAGAAACAGCATAACTGTGGTCCTTCAGCTTCTCCCCATCAGAAACTTCTTGAAGCTCGGTTCAACACTGGGCAAGCACAGCCATCTCCACCAGCAAATACAGAAACTGCAGTAACGTGCCTCAAACCAACCTAGTTTACTTATTTTTTTCAACTAATCAGAAACTTTTGAACCTGCTGTGATTTGCACTGGGCAAATCCTCTGGTTGAAGAGGGCGGCGCAAGGTGCAAGTCAGCGATGAGGTTGGCGCATCGTGCTCATTGGCACTCCTATTCTGAAGAGTCTCCCTAAAAGTGATATAATTCTATGCTTTTGTAACCTCTTCAAACTAGTCTTGCTTCCTAGGTTAAATTAAACAAACCCACATTGCCTATACTTACATAATATAAACATCATGTCGTTACGTACAACGTATGTATGCTTCTTTACTCTCATTTATGGAGCCATGAGGCCGTTCAGACCGGCCCTTGTCTTTTGCATTGACAAGTTCAAGAGAACACACCAGTTTTTGCCTGGGTTTTGTGGGGTTTTTTTGTGTTTTCTACTGCTGCTTCCATATCAGTGGAGCAAAGCTTATGGAGTAGCCCTACCCTACCCTTCCCTTGANTTATGGAGCCATGAGGCCATTCAGACCGGCCCTTGTCTTTTGCATTGACAAGTTCAAGAGAACACACCAGTTTTTGCCTGGGTTTTGTGGGGTTTTTTTGTGTTTTCTACTGCTGCTTCCATATCAGTGGAGCAAAGCTTATGGAGTAGCCCTACCCTACCCTTCCCTTGAGGATGTGTTTGTGTGGCAGAGAAGGCTGACCTCCTTCAGAGAGACTCAGACGATTGCTCCTGTAATGCTCAGAACCCAAATGGCTCAAATATCACATTTTTCCTGCCTTCCATCGCTCTGTGCCACTGTATCACCCCAGTACACCTCTAGCTTCACCGTGCTTTCTGTGGTGACAACTAGGTAAGAAAGAGCATGAGCTTATTTAGATAATACTATATCTACGGAGTTGTAGGCAAGCCCAGTATTGCGTACATATGCATTGCAAAGTATTGGTATTTTATTGTCTGTATTTTAGTGTAGGGTTGGGTTTTTTTCCTTTTATTTTCTTTTCTCCAAAACCCACCAGTCTGGGTCCAGTTTTGCCAGTTATTTTACACATACACAGCAGGAAACGATTGCTGTCCCAAACAGATTATGCTCTAAAAAGCCAAGGCAGACAAAGGAAGTATTATCATCATTTTGTAAACAAGGAACCAAGGCACAGAGAGATTAAGTGATTTACCCAAGGTCACCCAGAACATCCGGTCAAAGCCAAGGACTGAACCCATGTCTCCTGAGTCCCAATCAAGTGATTTAACTATGAGATCAAAGACTTATTGTGTATACCTGATATCTCTCCCCTAAGACCCGGTAACAAAACTTTTTTCAGGTTAGGCTCAATGCCACATATGGTGCAGTAAATTTTGTATATGGCGTATCTGTGCTGACAGCGTGTACCCACTGCTTGCACTCGAGTTCTTCCTAGGAAATAATTCCCCTTATTATTCTTCCATTGACAGTAATAAATTATCACCCTTCTCTAGATAACCCGCTGAAGGAGAGAATGTGTGCACACGCTACATCAGATGAATACACAGAAAACTGTTTTTCTGCAAGGCCAAACTCAGTCATTTTACGGACTGTTTAAAATCCTCCTACACTTAGTGACATGAGGACATTCCAACGACTATATGGACTTCATTTTGCAGTTTCAACTGGAAGCTGCAAAACGAGATAAAGGGTCTACATCTCTTATACATATATGCTAGGAGAACGTGGCACAAATGATCAGCATAAAGGCATCATTCATTATAAGCTAAGAGTAGTCTTTTATTTGGAGTCTTTATTACTCACTCACTCACTGGGGTCATGATATCGTTCCTGGGATGAACTACTCCTCTGCACACAGGGCCTGCATGGGGCCCTAGATTCTCCTTAGTCCCTTCAAATTTAAGGGTAGTTTGGCTGAAAAGTGACTGTGCAAAATGGCACCGGTTAGTCCCAACAGCAGAACGGCCGTGAAGGGAAGAGCAGGATCCTACCCTTCATGTGCCCCTATCTTGAGGTCAGCCACTTCTGCCCAGTCATTCTGCAAGTCAAACAGCTGCAGGTTGGTTTCCGAGTGAGCACGTGGTCTACGTACGTTTTTACTGTTAATGCCAAGAAACATGAGACGAAAACCCAAGGTGAACATGAGAACCTGGGTTGACTTTGTGGGCTGACATCTCTCGCAGACAGAGCTCAACGAGTGCGGAAACCACAGAGGAATGATAAGATGGAGCCTCACAGTGTCATTTTTCTGCCTCTGTGGTACCTCAGCAACATTAGGAGAGCAAAGATGTGCTTCCAAATCTCTCCTCAGTGTTTCTTAGATGTTCTGTGTTGTCACAAGCTTCCTTGTGAGGTACAAGAGCTACATAACGTATTTTCTTGGGTGAGGTACAAGAGCTACATAATGTATTTTCTTGGGTGAGGTTATCTCATCATCATTACTTCATCATTATATGCTTCAGTGAAGGAGTTTGAAGGGCAAGGATCTTGATGGTGAAAATGTAGTGATCAAAAGGTCTGCTGCTGGGGAAAGTCAAACCGAACCGGACAAATGCAATACAGGAACGTGTTGCATTTGCCCCATTCAGTATACCTGTAGCATAGTAATCCTGACGTGTCTGACTGCATTGAGGGAAACAGAACTGTTCTGTTTTCTAATAGAGGAAAAATTTGTGCTTTTACTTGGACAAACTGATTTCTTGAGCAGTAATAGGATATACATAGATGCCATAAATCGTGCTTAGTTTTGCCAAAGAACGTAATTACCTTTGGTATTTTGGATGACATTTGCGATAGGATTTGGACACCACACACCAATTCCTTTTAAAATTATCGACCTGTTAGCACCACAATTCTACTTACTTCTTTAGATGTTCAAAGAGGATTTTCATTGTGTCGTAGTTTGGTCTAGGGAGCTTTTTTACCAGGCTCCTTATGGATTTGATGCGAGTGGCATTGTCCTGGATTTCTGAGGAGGGGAAAAAAAGAGAAAACAATCACTTGAGTGCTATATTAGGACATTAGTTTGCCCAGCACTGTATCTGGTAGCTTAACAAGAAAAGCCATCATTAATACATGGTTAAAAACATACCTTCTGTCACCTTAACAGAGAGCAAGAGTAATTTATAAGGATTACAAATTCGGTCTTAATCTTAAGGAAGCATTTTCTGGTTCACAGAATTGTATTCTTATGCTTTTCACTTATTTTATTATACTATTAGACCACCATTCCAAGCTAGAGTACCTCCAAATAGTAAGGGACCCACATCTTAAGTGGAATCCCATTTGGAATTCCATTTGCCCAATGGTGCGGCTTTTGTGAGAGATGCACTTTCCATGTAGTCCTTGTTTTCTCATCGTAATTTAATCAGCTATACTTAGGAATCTCTATCCTTAACATTACACCCCACCATGTCTGAAAATATAAAATGATTTCCTATTCTTTTTAGTCATGCTTTCTGGCGATTGATTCTTTTGAAAAACTTCCAGCGTAGCTATATTCTAATACCTACAGCACCTCACAACTCATTTCTGCAGGAAAAAAATCTGCATTTCAAACTTACTATTAGTAGTGAAGAATACAGCACTAAGGGTTTTAATGTCCTTTTGAGGCCATAAGAACATTGCTATCCTTTTTGCTAAGATGTACCTTCCTGTTTTAGCATGATTCATAGTTTTGTGGGAAAGATTTGACTGCTATTTTCATCGATTTGTATAAGATGTTGCAACTAAGGCAAAGTCATGTACAACTGTGCTTTCGTTTAGCAACAGATTAGATAAGGTGCCAGTAGGTCTGACGGAGGGAAAACATCTTGCATGTTACATGCCCTAGATAACCTGAGAATACTTTCCTGATCTTATCATCTATGATTTAATTATCACCTATCATTCTTCGTATATGTTCCTTTTTAATATTCATATTACCCTAGCACCCTGAGAACTCAATCAGGATTGAATCCCAGTTGCAGTGAGTGCTGCATAAGCATACGTGGTGATTGGTGCCTTGATTCAAAGATTTCACAAAAAAA
Organism: Steatornis caripensis; assembly: GCA_013398225.1. Taxonomy (NCBI): domain Eukaryota; kingdom Metazoa; phylum Chordata; class Aves; order Caprimulgiformes; family Steatornithidae; genus Steatornis; species Steatornis caripensis. Next base: position 705,969 of record VZSC01009101.1, read on the forward strand.
AAGTTGCAAGCAAAATTTCCTGCAATCAAACAGAATTTAAAAATTAAGATTACTAGGATGATATTCCTTCCTCAGCATGTTTTCCTAATTCCTGTTGAGATTAATACTTTATACATACAGATACACGTGTATATATCTATCACCTTGTTTATAATTTGAGTGTTTATATAGATATGAAAGAGCTCAAAGTAGTCAATGCATAGGTATTAATTTGCAGTAAAACAAAACACCCCAAATTTTCAGATGGTTTTATTCCATCGGAAGTTGTGCAATTGACCATAGCGATGATGAAGTTACACACAAACAAAGAATACACTTTCTGTGTATTTTACTCTTGTTCTGGTTTGACCTATACAGAGCCTGAACTTCTGTAGAGCATAAACTCCCCAGACTTGCAACCCAGTCATCCCTTGATGTCTTCTGCCACAAGCCATTAGCACTGTTTATTTTTGTCCTGTGGACGATCTGTCCAGTTGAAAGATGACTGAAGCTACAAAGGAAAATGGTATGAAATTTGCAGAAGTGAATTTATTGTAGGAAGGGGGTACGGTTTCCGTGGGCTTCTTGTTTGTGCTGCTTGGCGTGCGTACATGCTATGATCTTACTAGGTAAGTTGTATTTAGATTGGGGCTGCCCTGGCTGTACGGCAACCTCTCAAATAAAGCTTATTCACTAGTTCATTTTTTAATTCCGTTGTCTCCTGAGAATTCAATGGACTTGAGTAGAACTGAAACACTGAGCTAGGGAAAGACTCAACGGAAGGAAAGGCTCACTGTCTGTTGCAGAAAACTTGCGAGGAAATGTTGTACAGTAAAACTTTATCAGGCTCTCTTGAAGGAAATGTCTCTGCTCCGTGTTGATTAACAGAGATACCAGCTTGGTAACTGCCTTTCCTAGAGAAACAGCTACCTTACAGAGGCTGCGCTTCCTCATAAAGTGCATTTGTAAAAGAAATGGACTAAAAAGAGCAATGTTAACTTACAAAGAAATTATCTACTGAGGGCATTGCAAGGGTAGAAAGCTGTGTTTTAGAGCTTACTGTACCAAAGTCATCAGTACTGATACACAGGAGAAGAGATCTTTAGGAAGGCACTAAAGCACAAAACCCACAGAAAATTCGCATAACATTATTTTGTGAATCGGTCTGTTTACTAATTGTCAATCTTTTGTAAAAGAATTAAAAACAGGCAACATGTGATAACTTTAGTCAGCATTTCTGAACTGGGAATGATAAACACCTCTGCCTGGCTCTGGCATTTATCAGTACTGAGATATTATTACCACATAGAGTCACAGTATGGTTACTGTTATCATCAAAAAAAAAGAGCCAGCTAATCTTAATGGTTTGTAAAGCCGTTACCTGCACTGGTCTGACATTTATCATGATCATTTTACCACATGAGTCCTACATTGCAAAGGTATTTTATCTGGAAGGGACATCACTATGAATTATTATTTGCAGCTAGGTAGAAAATTGTATGTTGTAGATACCTTTTCTCATTATAAATCACAGTCACATTTCACCATTTCCCACACAAAGCTGCTGAGCCCAGGCTTTTTGCCATAACACTTAGTCTCGCTCCCTTTTATAGTTCCATGAAAATATTGGGTACTCTTTCATTAAAATGGTTGATATTGGTGTTTTTTTAAATGCTATATATATATATGCTGGATTTTTCTCTAGTATAAAAGAATTTGTTTTTCCACTTGAGATGCCGAAGAGGATAAACTGTTCTTTTTTTTTTTTTTTATTAAAGCTTACTCCCGCTTCAGTTTTTGTGGCTGGGCTTGTCTTTACTCTTGACCTCGTTGATGGAATATTTAACAGATCAGCTGCAAGATCTTATGTTTCATTTGCAATACCTATGTATTTGCTTGCTTTCTGTAAAGCCGTGAGTTCCGCTTTCCTAGAAATTTTCCCCTTTCGGATTCTTAGGTAGGAAAACTTTTAAATTTGATTTTCTTCTGAGGTTTTCTCTTTAGCACACTCAAATGGAGGGAGGGAATCTTAAAACATGGGTTTGTATGAATAGCCACGGACAAGGTATCCTCCTCCTTGTGCTGTTTTACGAAGCCTAGCAGTACAGGGTGCGAAGGAAGGAAAACACTCTGAACAGCTGTTACATTCTCCAGCTAAGTCTAGAAAATGGAGCAGACGAGTTTTGATAAAATGAAATAATGTTATTTCTGATTATAGACTTTTTGTTGTCTAAATTGGGGGGAATCTGGGGAAAAGATTCCCATTTTGGAAAGCTAGACCCTCTTTTCCCTGTGAAGATTTCTGATGGAAAAGAGTCGTCATAATCGCATCTATCAAACAGAGAATGAGAGGACGGTTAATCCTTTTTGCATATTTTGGGCAAAATATGGAAGNATCATAATCGCATCTGTCAAACAGAGAATGAGAGGACAGTTAATCCTTTTTGCATATTTTGGGCAAAATATGGAAGATGTAGGTGATAATCTCAGGAGATCAAGATATCCGAAGTGAATCGCAGATGGTTTTCCATGTAATATTTTCATAGAACATATATTTGGAATTTGGGTTACTGTCTTTAAAAATAGGGCTGGCTCCCTTTAACGGAGCCAAACTGTGGAGATGCTCTCTTGTTTATATTTAAATGAAGAATGCGTTGAAAAAAACCCACTTAATATTATATAAGCTCTTTTGTAAATGAGCTTTGGATAAACATTTGAACGCAGAGGAAAACATGATGTATCTGTAACATTAACAGTGGCTGGGTAAAAACGAATGAAGAAAGTAACCTTTAGCACTCGTGTCCATAAAGAATACTTAAGCAAATCCCACCGAATCTTTCTTTTAATCATTAATTTTAAACGGACGTAGATGTTTACAACAAGCCACTTTGTTTCAGAACAGGAAGTCCAAGGTTTATCTCCAATAACTCACGTTCGCTTGGAAGGGATGTATGTCCCTAACCTGACATGCATTCATTATTTTGTAAGGTACTGGAGTCTGACCCGTGACCCTCCTCAGACCTGCTGCATTATTCATGTCTGACCGACTTTGTATAGTTTAACTATAGCGCCCATTTCCCTTTACCAGGCATTTCAGTGGCTTATGCATGTTTAATGTTAAATGGCATTTATGGCTCACGTTAATGCCTAATTTTATCACGAGCCACGGTTTCTTTTTATGCTCTCGAGCCTCACAGCTGAACTGCTGAGAAAAACAGTGATTTATGATTCTGCACGAAATATCAAACTATTGATCTGCCACCCAATCTATGTTTTGGTGGTGGTGGTGGTTTTTAAGCATGGTTTTCTCTGATTTTCTTACATGGCTCTTCTCACCTTGTTTTGTTTTTTTTGGATAAGATTTCTGCTGTGGTTAAAACGTCACACACTGTTGCTACAGCAAAATCTGTCTGCCAAGAGTTTTTCCAACAATTTGCGACTGATTCAGCTGCCGAGAGGAAGACAGGTCTTGTCTGGGGCTTTTTCGGTTTGTTTATTTCATTTGTTTTGTTTTTGTTGTTTGGGTTTTTTTTGGTTTTGTTTTGTTTTGTTTTTTTTTTTTAATAATCGGAACTGAGTGGGTTAGGTGGATTTTCGAGTGCTAATGAAATTGTGAGACTTATGGCGCTGGCTACAGCCAGCCGTAGTGTGGGCAGACGCTCTGTGAGCTTCCCCACTGTGCTGCTGTGCAAGCATCCCCGCTGTTATGTTTGCTATAGTTTTAATGTCTGTGAAAAATTCCTGATGCAACTAAATTATGTTCTGCCCTCGTTTGTATAAATAAACAACCGACTTAGCCAATTCTTCTTGCTCTTGCCCATTTTAGAAGCTTGCCCTGTCACACAATGCTTAACCCCAGCCCTCGATTCCTTTGGCGTTATCGGGAAATGAAAACTTGCTTAAAAGAGAGTGCTCTGGTGGTTTGATTTTTTTTTTTTTCAGAGATGTCAACTGCCCAAAACTCGGCTTTCATTCGGTAAGTCTTCATATTCTGCAAGTCGTACTCTCTAAAATACACAGATTTTTATGTATAAATACACAGATAAATTGTTCGAATCATTTTTATCGTCAGGATGTTTTAATGTTGCTGTATGCAACATAAAAGTCCCGATTTTAATCACTTGCAGTACGCTATGGCAATTGTCTCGTGCAGATACATTGTAAAATATTTTCTTGTTTTAAAAAAAAAATCTATAAGAAGCGTTCAAACTAACTAATGTTTGCTATAAGGAAAATAACCAATTTGTGATCTGAATTGATTTTACTTTTTATTCATGCCTCAGAAGTAGATGTTGCGAAAGAAAATGAGAATTGCGTGAAACCTCTCTATATGGGCAATTGATAAATTCATCCTGTGTGATATAAAGCGGAGTTTGCAATGAATATTCATACAACTTTTGCGATCCATTAGCAAGACCCAAGACAATGAGTTTGCAACTCAGTCCCATTTAACAAAAATATCTGTGGAATTAATGGGAAAAACCAGCACTTACAAAAGTTAAACTTTAATGTGTCAAACTCCAGGTGCCGGGGTTTGAGGGAAATAACCAATAATAGTCATTTTTTACATATTTGATGGGACTGATTATGCAATGTGCAACTCTAAATGGCTTATAGCACATTGTAGCATGGTTCCATCCCATTGGCTACAGTAGGGTGCAGGCAGATGGATGACAGTGACAAGGAGAGAAGTGCTTTTGCTTAGCCGTGCGTTAAGATGCCATCCAGAAGCTCTGTGCACTGCAGACACTTCATTAGGATGCCAGGATAATGGTAAACTACCACTCAGAGTGACACCCCATTTCCTGCTTACTGAGCTCTCCAACCTCGGCAGATGTCAACAATCTCACAGTGCTACAGAGCAGACCTAACTTTCCAGGCACTTTGACTCCAATTTTTTTCCCTTAACAGTGCCATACATTACATGCAATATGTAACAGCAAGTACCAAACACAAAACAAAATTTGCTGCCCTAATTATAACAAAGCAGCATCTGACTTAGGTACTGCATGCCCAGCGTACATACAACCAGTTAGGCGGCATAAAGGAGGAATGATCTTTGTCAGTCAATTTGGGGGGTTAATTAGACTTAGGACTTTGATAGCTAATGGCTAGTCTGATCCCAACTGAAATGATTGTGCTTCACTGCTAACTTCTACCAAGGCTCGGCAAAATACGCCGAGCTCTTGCCTCGTATTTCATACTCTGTTGCAGCCTTGCGTGGGGTTTTCTGCACAGAAAGAGCAGACTTGAGCATCTGGACGGTGTGATATTTTCTGTGCAAATGCACAACTCGAGGCCATAACGCACCTCCCCAACAGCAGTTAAAGCCAGCAGAGAGGCTGCGCTATGATGCTTGACCTGCACGTCTTTCTAGAGAAACACAAATAGTTGCTCACACTTTCAAAAACTCTCTTCAGATACAGAAGCAGTGTCCGTAACGTCATTATTTCTAATTTAATTTAATTTCTTGAACCTATTAGTGTCAGTTTATGTACACTTTTGAAATAAGAAATACTGTTTATTTTATAGAGAGGGTTTTCGCCCCACTCTTTTTTTGGCCAACAAGATGGCTTAGCATAGCGCTCTGCCCTACCACAGCAGTGGCCCATCACTACTTATTTTTGTTGTGTGAAGAGGTGGAAGCAGGACAAGGCATCACTGCCAGCTCCTGAAATCCCCGCTCCCCTCTCCTTCACAGCCTCCTCTTGCCCCCACTGCCCGTGCCGAAGATGCCTTCGATTGGCAGCCCTCTGGTCCTTGCCTGTGTACTCCCAGCTGCCCAACGGTTGAGGACCTGGGGGTGGATGGTGACTTGGGACAGAGAAAGCCAGTGGCACGGTGAAAGGATGCACGGGCATGAGGCGGCAAAGTATTTCTTGCATTTCACCTTATATGAAAATTAAGATGCTGAAAAGGAACTGTCCCAGAAGGACTGCAAAGTCGGGGGCCGTATCCTGTCACATTTATTTAGCTGTTGTCCGTTTTCCCCTGGGAAAGTTCCCACCACAGCTCTCAAACGCACTCTGACTTCGCTCACTGCTGCGAAGCCCTTGGCATTGCCGTAGCGGGGTGGGATCGGGCCCATTGTCGGTACTCCGGGAGAGATCCCGGGAAGGGTGAAAATGGGAGATACGTTTCAGGTGGTTAAGCTGCAGATTTATACGCTTAAAAAGAGACTTTTAAAATAGGCTGGAAATAATTTTGTGAATATTCATTCTGGTATTTTTGCTCTGCACTGTCTAACCTTTAGTATATTAACCTCCAGCAAAAGAAGGAAGCGAGGAAGTTCATTTCTCAGATGACCCATATGAAGGGGTTAAAAGGATTCAATATTTTTAGTAATCAAAGAAAAGCGTATATTTTGTTCTTCCCTTTTTTTTTTTCTTTCCTTCTAACATTAAAAAAAAAAGTAAACAGCATCTCCCCAAGGGAGATTTAGATTTGAAGACTGTTCATTATATCATTTGAATAAGACTAGACCTGGCCTTTTGACTTTGAACCACTACCAAATTTCAGGCTGTGAGGAAATTGTTCTACATTTCCTGACAAATTGAGTTAAGCAGACATTAAGTGGGCTTTAAGAAAACAAATGGCCATCTTTATCACAGGTGGACACTGATGGCTTAATGGGGCCTGGGCTGATTGTATCACTTCTAATGGCTTGACGGGAAGCATTAGGGTTTTTGCATAAAGAACTGGCATTGCGAACCCTGCTAACACAGACCTGTCAAGCGTTCTGTATCCCTTTGTGCATGGAAGCAGATGTTTGTATGTATACTATGAACTGGCATTAGAGCAAGCGACAGATGCCTGTATGAATGCCAGGTTTGTGAATTTTTACAGCAGGAGCATGTTCTGAGGAAGTGCAGCCCTGCCCTCTATCATAGGTAATTCCCAGTGGAACTTGCTAAATCCCAGCTATGTTTTCATTATTTGGTTTTCCTAGCAACTGGATGAATGCGTCTGTCCTGAAAATGCGAGAGATGAGAACGCTACCAAATTCTTACGAATTTGCAGTATCGAGGCTGGTTTGAAGTTATGATTTTCTGCAATTTCCTTTTGCACCGCCTAATCTAACCCAACCTTTCTCAGAGGGGAAAGTGGTATTATAGCTATATAATTAAAACTTGCATTAATGCTAGCTGGTGAACC
>VZSC01009101.1:732731-742731 GCA_013398225.1 Steatornis caripensis
AAAAGAAAAAGGAAAAGAAAAAGGAAAAGAAAAAGGAAAAGAAAAAGGAAAAGAAAAAGGAAAAGAAAAAGGAAAAGAAAAAGGAAAAGAAAAAGAAAAAGGAAAAGGAAAAGGAAAAAAAAAGGAAGATGGAATAGGAAAAGAAAAATTGTTGCAACTTGCGTGCTCACTTTATTTGCCCTCCTTATGGGCAGGCACCCCGTGTAGGTACCAGGGCAATTTCTTCCTGTCCCTCTTTACTTTCAATGTCACCTGCAGGAGTGTGGGGAGAAGCCACAGTGCCATTGAGGTTGGGTTTTAGTCCTGGTCACTGCTCGCCTCAGGCCTTCTCTACATGCGCAGCTATTGCCCTTTATGTGACACTGCAGCAGTGCCAGCTTGGAAAGTATTCCCCTTGTTCGCCAGGGCTGTGCTGATAACGAGTTACAAACACCAGGTATTTCGTATGAGCTTAAGCAGATCTCCAGTTCTCAGTTACATTTTACGTTCCTAAAATCTTCGAGGGTCCCAACTTTCCTGTTTCTTCACATCTCACTATTTCGTATGAGTGACTAACACACAGTTTGATTTCCTAACCATCTAGGCAAACCTTGGTGAAGAAGTTTTGTGCCTGGCTTGCAATTTTTTTTTTTTGTTTTTGTCCCCAGTGCAACACTATCGCTCAAAAGCGTTTAACAGTGAATGAGTCAGACCATGAGCTGTCAGTGAGTTAGATTGCGCTCCTGATCTTAGCGAGATTATCTGCGTGATATACTACCTTCCCAGGCAGTTAAAGCATTAGCGCTCTGGCCAAAACGTAACAACAGTCAAACAGGTTAACAGGCTAATGAATTTTATATAGAAGGCAGTCAAAGGGAGCAGTTTGACTCTCTGGGAAGCGAGAGAAATGGCATTTTGTTTTAAAATCGTGGGCGTTTCAAATTCAATACCTGTACTACAGGCAGAAGGCGGATTGCAGAAATATTTCTGCACGCGGGGAAGCATACTTACAAGTTTTGTTCAACAAGTTTGGTGTGCAATAGGTTGCCTCGAGGCCGCACGCTCCCTGACACCCGTTTAGGAGGAGGATGTGCAGCGCTACTCATTTCTTCCATTCCCACACTATTTCTTACTTCACTCGACTTCTCTTTTGAGCTGTTATCTGGCACAGCTGGTGTAGTACAGCTGCTAAAGATGCTTTTCCGCAGCCACATTACCCGGTTTTCCAGCACTACTTTTTCGCAATTTGTGTCCCTCAAGAGGCATTATAAATCCTATTAAGTCTGAACTCTGGCCCAGCCTTGGTAAGAACAGCATGCCCGCCCTCCCATTCAGACATCATTACTTTTTCAAAGTATTTCCCCTTACAATCTCACTTCCTATGGCAGACCCAGATCCGCTCAAAACGGTCATGTTGGGAAGCCAGGCCTGTGCCAAGCAACATCACAAGGCGATGCTTCCAGGGAGGGAGACCTTCAACTTCCACCTTGGCAAACACGTGCCTGATTCCAACCTGTGGGTTAACTTCTCTGAGGTTCTATGAAATTCAGTGGGTATTCTGCAGACTGTGCTATTGTTACTATTCTAGTCACGTTATTGTGTCTTACCACGCCTTTTAGCAACACGGTGGTTTTCTTCCCCAACCCCGTAGGTGTGCTATTACGGTAAACTGTGAGGACGTTTTTTTGACCACTCATGACTACATTCTATGCCTGCGCACTTTGTGGAATTTTTAGAACACTTAATTTCTTGTTTCCTTCCCCATGCCATTTTCAGTTCACTCCTAGAACATTTCCAGAACTAATGAGCTGCTGTAACTCCTTTCTGACTGATTACTGCTCTCAGGTGGTAAAGGTATAGACAAAGCAGGGACTGCGTTACTTAATTTTACTTCTACCAGATTCTCACGCAAAGGTTTGTCGTGGTCCTAAGTGTAAAGGCTGAAGTTACGGATTTTCTTCTAGCTCGTTTGATGCATTATTATCAGGAGCCTTGTCTGAAGTCACAAAGAGCCTTCCCTGATGCCGTGGTGCTACGTACACTTTTTGTCATTGTAAAAGAATACTTTATAAAACTGCAAGGTAATGGTTCATATCAGGGCACGCTTTATGGCTGGTTTCACCTGCCAGAACTTAAGGACCCACAAAATAACGCAATATGGTAGAGAAATTTCCAAACGAAGGGTCTGATGTCAGGAGTGCTCGAGCAGTGTAGTCGGAGCACGCTGGTGCTGGAGAGCCCTAGGGGAGGTAGTAGTCCCTTCAAGGACGGGTATAAGTGAACACAGCTTAACTTTATCAGAGGCCAAAGCTGCTTGAAGTATTTAGGATGCATAAAAGTACTCCATAAAGATAAGTGGTAGTCCGGGTCTTCAAATATCTCTGTGACGAGGACCAGAGAACGACTCAGTTGTCACCTTTGCCACCAAGCCATTGTCACGTCTGTTCTTTGTTGGTTCAGGTCCAATGTGACGCCACAGACATGTGTGGTATTACTCTTACTTGGGGAAGGTAGCAACTTTTAGATAGTAAGAAGGTGTATGGACAGAGAAAGACAACACAGTGCTGGAGGCGATGACTTTCAGCATGCCCTTCCCTTGTTCTTACAGGTTCTCCTTTTCCCTCCCTCCCCGGTCTTCTCTTGCCACTTCCCTGCCCCCTCATCTCTTCCATTTTTGCACCTCTGAAATTGTGTAACTGGGCCATTATAGGCTGCTTCTCCTCCTGTTATTACTTTTCCCGAGTGGAAGCTTCACTCACAAGCCTGATGAAACATTTTTCCCCTCAAACCCCGAGTGCCAATTCTCACTTTGTCAAGAGCTCCAGATAACCCTCATGAGAAGTTCCTCTCCCCCTGCCTCCTGCAAACACTCCAGGCTACAGAGATCTTGTCACAGCCACTAAATAGCTCCTTCTCTCTCTTTTTCTCCTCTTTTCTGCCCAGTGTTGTTGCTCAGATTTCTCAGTTTCTCTTTGTCTTCTCTTTCACCATTCTCTCCTGCTCAATTTTCTATGAGTTTCTCTTACGCTAACCCACATACGAACTCTCAAGTTGGCTCGCTTCTTGCTTTTGCCCTTTCTTTCCCCTACGAAAAGATTCTCTTAACCACAGATTAAATTTAAATTACACAAATACATTATTTTCTGTGCCCAAAAAATAAGCGCAAGAGGAGCGAACTGAAACCCGTGTCTTTTTCCATTTGCAAGTTTTTGGTTCCACTCTCTGTCAGCCACAGCTGGCGTAAAGCTGAGGGTTACTGGAGCCTCAGTGATTAACCTGGCGACCTGTTACAAATATAAACAACTTTTTTGCAAATCCAAGCGGGGCATGCTGCTTCCCACATGACGTTTCCACCAAGCATCCAATGACTTCTCCAGCTCCTCACAAACATTAATGCTCCGAGCACCTGTGTCCATGGCAGGTAAGAGCCCAGAAAAAACAAAACAAAACAAAAAACTTTTAGCCTTCTTAGTGCTTGTGACATTGAGGGCAAGCCACAGTTTTGACGCAATCCTGTCTAATAAGTGCTATTTGCAAGTCTTGGTTTCAAAGCACTGCTCTGGACCTACCATGCACTGCGAAGTTCTTGAAAAAGGTTCTTGCTGTGCAGATTACTGCAGATTCGCGTCCAATAATTTATTGTGTGAGCATTAAACCATTCGTACCACAAACACCTGTGCAAGCCAGTTGGCCTAGTCATTTCTTGTTTAACATTTAATTATGAATATAATTAGCATGAGTTAAGAGACAGGCCAGGCATCCGCAACAAAAATTCCACTACGCTAAAAAAAATTGTAACTATAATCACAAAAAAGACTAGGCTGGGGGAGAGTATGTCCCTCCTGCACAAACTTCTGCGTGACAAAATCCAAGTACAAATTCTTTTAAAACATTTTCATTTCCTTTGATGGTAACTCTAAAGCCTCCATCATATTTATCAGGCCAAATTATACAGTTTTTCTGATCCTTTACTACGAAGGCAATTTTCATCACTGGTGTAACCCTTTCAGGGAGGTTCCTCAGGCTCTCCTCTTTTCCTCAACGGGTGAATTAACTGATTCGATGGTATCACTGGAACACTGTGTTAGGTAAAGTTCACAGAGGGTAAAAAACTACTTAAAATATTATTTCGGTGCACATCTAAGAGTTTTATGAAGTGCTTCTTGTAGCCCAGCAGAATTGTGAGCTAGCAGAAGAAAAGGATTAGTAAATACCACGACACATCTAGTTTTAAAGGTACATGCTCATGTTTAGGGAAAAAAACCCACCTAAATTCAATCTAGAATCAGGTTCCCTATGGAGAAGTGTTACCTCGGCTTCCCTTACAGAGCAAATCCCTGCAGAGGAGCTAAACCTTCACATGTAGATTTTCTTTAAATTTCCCTTCCAATAACTTAGTTAAAACTTTCTAAGCAAAAAAAAAAAAAAGGAGGAAATATTTTAGCCACTCATTTTCTTTTCAATGCCCTTAATTTCTGAACGTGTAGGGCTATTTTCCACCTCAAAAGAAAAAAAAAAAATCTATTCCTAGACATCTCCTCCAATCTTCCCCACCCCCCCCCCCAAACAGAGTTGCTTCCAGACCTGGAAAGATCTATTTAAAAATGCTGTTGAGCAGAAACTATTCACAACTGTGACGGGGAGGTCACTGAAAGAGAACTAGGAAGTTACTGGGGCATGTTGTTCCTTGACACCTCCTGGGAACATCAAGCCTGGAATGAACCTCTTTAGTTGCTAGTTTACTGCTGTTACAAATACGACAGCCTCCATTTACGTCTTCAGTGGAGGTATCCTTTCTCACTGCCTCGGGTCTGAGTGGAGACCGTGCTAGAATATGGTAGCTTTAATGGTTGGGAGTGTTGCTGCCTGAATATTTTTGTAGCCAGTTTATACACCTCTCTTGTGGAATATAATTCTTGAGTTTAAACTGTACTTTCTCGCTTACTTTTTTTACTTACTGGTTTCACTGAGGATAATCATATACACTTTTTGTCTGTATTTTGTTGACACCTATAGATTAGAAGCCTTCCCTTCTAGTCTCTCCGTGTCCTATATCATCTTAGCATCTCTTCTCAAATGTTAAGGTTTTTTCTTTCTATTCCAGTATCAGTTATTCATTCTGAAATCAGAACTTCACACAAATTTCCAGATAAGGTTTCAAAAATCTTTCCAAAATGGATTTAATCGTTCTCAATCTCCACTGAAAATACGTAGTACCACTTTCTGAATGAGCTGTTATTATTATTGTTAGTGTTATTATGCTCGGGAGAACACAGACGCCTACAGATACACCATACACGCACTCATATATTTGCACGGATGGATATCCCTGAGATTACACTACCCACAAAACGATTCCTTTTTTTAAGAAATATTTTAAAGAGTTACATCTCAACTTCTGAATACTTCTTGTTTCTACACATTTTTTTGTTCTGTTCACGTTTAGTTTATGGATTTCTACTGCCTTCTGATACTTAGATTTGGCCAAAAAGTTATTAATTATGATTTATTACGTGAGATATATTGTGGTGACCTTGGATTTGTTTATAAATCGCCATGTTCACATGAAATTGAGGCTTCCTGATGCCATGCCAAGCCCCAAAACTTCCTTGGACAAGTAAATAGAGGATAGGAAAACGATTTCAATAGGAGGCTCGCCAACTGTGAATCTGAAGGCAGTTTGATTAGGAGTCGAAGCCCACAGATTGAGATTATGACAGAAATTTGCATAATGCCAGAGACTGATAAGGTTTGGTTTCTCAGGAACCTATTACGTGATGATGTTATGAGACTGTCATGGATTTCTTACAGTGCAATATGCTGACTTGTCTTTCCAAGACGAGTTGGCCTTGAGCCTTGTTCTTTGTAAGCCTCGAGTGAGGTTTCTTTAGATGTCTTTTGAAAATCTCTTTAGACATCTTTTCTAACTTTCCACCAAGATGATACAAGGATGTTATGACTGTCAGAATAAATGAATGTATTTACTTCCTTTCTGTTTCCCAGCTACTATTTTCATAACACTGCATAGTAGTTCAGAGCAGGTCCTTGCTACGCTATGCTTTCAACCAATGTAGCTCTGTTCTTCGGTCATGATTATGTATTGATTATGAGATTTGTTTATTGCCTCCCGACACAGTTTTTTGCCTGATTTCGGCGCAGACAGCTTCTGTGCAAGCTCCTCCAAAGTTGCATTATTCAGTGCAAAATTTGCTACGGCCTGCTGAAGACCGAAGCGTGATCATTGCCCAGATAGATGTGAGTTTCTGCAACGTGTTGTCTTGAGCCACACATACAGCAGGTTCTTGGAGGACCTTTCTGAAGCAGGACTAGAGCCCAAGATCAGAGACAAACTTTACTGATGCCAACCGTCCTTGAAGACAACAGACCAACACGGAGAGGACTGACAACTACTGATAGCACTGCTAACTTCCGTGGGTTTGAAAAAAGTCTATCACTCTCATGAAAGAAGAGCTTGTTGCTTTGCTGTGTTATCATTGTAGATTTTGTCAGACAAGACCAGTATCTCGTATCAGCAGAACTGTAATAAATTTTTTATCTAACCTCTTTCAATAACCAAAAAAGTCATAAAACTCTCTCATGTGCAAGATGCTAAATAACCATCTTCAGTTTCCATATAGTAGGGTAACACGTAACATTATAGGATTGATAGGAACGACATCGTGGATTCTGCTTAGCATGCACCAGGAGACACTAATTGATATATCGAAAGGATATGTGTGAAATTAGTTGAAAAAAGTGTTAATGGTCTATCAGAGCAATCAAAAAAAAAAAAAAGAAGAAGAAGAAAACCAAACCCAAAACAGGAATCCAGATCCTGAAAAGACACAAATTATATGAGTATCTAATGTGGACCTTAGGTAGTGTCTAGGCACTTAAATTCATCATCATAATTCTGAGAAACCTTATTCAGCTGCCATTATTATTGCAGCCTCTAATTAGCTTAAGCACCTTAATAATAATGTGATTGTGGCCTTTGAAGAACTTTAGGTGCCTGTGGTTCTATTTCTCCCTGTGCAGAGAAATACCTCCTTTTCTGCCGGGGCTGAAAACCTTAAGCTCCAGAGATGGGGGATTACTTCGTCTAAGTGTCTGGGCTGGGGGCTTGATCCTGTGGGGGATGGCCAGGACCTAAGCCAAGTATGCTAACTGCATCTGGTGCCCTACGAATGCTTTCCCTTCTCCAGGGACTTGGTGGCTGGTGTGGGTCCCATGTTTTCTGTTCCTCGTACTGAGACCTGAGGTACCTCCTATCAGGTTGTGCGTTCCACTTGAAAGCCTGCAAGTCAGATTTTGCAACGCTACGTTTTTATTAATCTCACTCCTGTGTTCATCTGTCTTAAGTGGGAAACCCACAGCGGTAACAGATACCCTCATTCAGAAAACTGTCTGCGGAAGAATCATAACTCTGGCAGAAGGATTTCTATTTAGAGTATCTACGTATATATACATTTGTCTCTGTGTGTGCATTTTAAACAATAAATCACCCATTTATCTACAGTACTTACGTGACACCTATTAAATTCATATTAGAGATAAGGAACTGAAATGAAGGCATAATGACTAGACCTCATTGAAAAAAATCTTTCCAATGTAGTAATGTTTCCAACCTGTTGCAGAGCAAATCAAAGACCTAAACTCAAGCCTTCCAAACCAGAGACAGATGTTGCAGCTTTGGGATCTGGGTGGAATTTTCCTTTGTGGAATATCAGTGGGATTTTTTTGTAACTGCAGTTGGACAGATGCGCTGTCTATACAGACGCACTCTGTATGCAGCTTTCTCCAGCTGAAAAGATCTGGAAGGAGTAGTTGGTGTTTTAATATTTCCTCTGCTGTGACTATCAGCCATCATTGCACAGAAGACTGTAGTAGACAAATTTCTTTTTCCCCATGCCTCTGCCTGAGAACTTTCAAGAGAACTTGTTCAATTCAAATAAAGATTTATAATCAACTAACACATTTGCCTGCTAATAGTTCTTAACAGATTTTGGGGGTAGTGAGTTTTTTTGTTTCAGTGGCTGAAGTCCTGGCATGATTTTGTGTGGCCATGCAGGCTGAATTCTGTAAATAAGGTGATTAAGCGTTTCAGTTATTGGCACTTCTACCACCTTACTCACATGAAGCACAATTTTATTTGCAGACAATCTGTTGAACCACGTCCGCTGATTTTCCAGAAAATCAATAGAAGTATTTGCGGTGCTAAGTAATTTAAGTGTGGCTGGACCTGACTTCATAGCAGCGTTTGGGCACACTTCCGAAGTGCATATTTCATCCAAAATATCACAAAATGACTTGCCAGTAATACACTAGACAAAGTCCTTGAACAAAAATTGCTTTCCAAATCCTAAGAAACAAAATTAGTATTAGGTCAGAGGTCTCGGGGCCTTCCCTTTACCATTTATAAATTCTCTGATATAAGCTATATGGACAGTAATTACCCAGCTTCAGCCTGGCAAGCAGAATTCTGAGGTTCTATAATGCTCTGAATTATCCTCTAATATTCTGGTCATATCTAAATTGTTCTAATATTATGGCCATATTTAAAGTTATTTATAGGGGAAATGGAAGGTGGAGAGCCAGCACTTTGCCTAATACACAGTACCGTAAAATTCTGTTCCAATGCACATAATAGAGATGTTAATTAAAATGGCATCATCCAGGAAAAGTAATGCTAAGCTTGCTACGGATTTTTTCACATAATCTTTAAAATAGCATCAGCATAAGGAGTCCGCGGCACCTCTCGGGTACTCCTTCCTCCTGAAACTTCTAGCTAAATGACTAAACCGCCAAGAAATATTATGGGTAACTTGTTACTACCTATTACAGACAGGTTTTTAGACCACTTCATCTTACTTGCCAAATGTATGGCTCTGACTAAGGGGTGCTTAGTGCCGGACCAAGGATATAATCATCACAGTGGTGTGGTAATGTGTCCTAACCACCTTTTTCCTAGCCATCATCAGGTTGCTTTATTTCTGGCATTATTAAACGCTTCTTGTAACGGTACTGCACATCCATGCCCTGCATGCTAATAATTCCCATTTTTGAGGAATGGCCAGAAAAGAAAGAAGTACAAAACCCTCTTTTCACAACAACCTGAAGAAGAAAGGAAATTTTCTAGCAGCTCAGTACTGACCAGGCCGAGTAATCATCACAAAACGGTCAAAGAATCAGCTGCAATGGAAACGATACCGAAGAAAAGAGATTTTTTACTTTGCCTCAGCACTGGTAACATACAGATGGGCTCCAAGAACACTGGAAACACCTAATTGTTGTTTATAGACGTTTTTTAAGTAGAGTTGGTAAGAACGCAGATTTGTAGATACTATAGCAGTAAAGGCCAAACAAAGAGAAGATTGATTGGAAATCGTAGATTACTTTGGACAGTTGGATTAGGTAGAAATCACCCTGATGTGCAGTAAAGCAAGCAACAAGAATTAGGGTTTTGAAATAGTGCAAAGCACGTCTTAGAGTGCTAGCGTTTTCTTCCTAGGAATAAACTGTCTTAAAATTCCTCTATAAATGGCTGTTCATTAGCCTATCAATGTGTATAATGGCTCTCAAAATCATAATAAGTATTAATAATAGTTCAAATAGCAGAAAGGGACATTCATTCCTCACTCATGAATATTAATGCTTTAGCAGACAGTCTCTTCCTGACATGCTTTCAAACTCTTAATTCGCAAGTCTATCACCAGTTACCTGTTGTTTTCACCATCAAAAACCTCCCCACTGGGACACCAAAAGATTGCAGATCACCCTGACTTGGACATTAGCAGAGAGGGTGAGAGCAGAAGACAGCACGAAGGGTGAGGTCATGGCTTCCTGATAATATTCTTCAGAATACAGTAGTGCTTGCTCCGTCAAAGCGTACGCCAAAGGGCGATGGAAAGTAGCAATAAGGGGGAGGAAGACTACATCTACCCCCAGAAGACCAGTACGATGGTGGCTTATCAGGAAGAGGAAGCGATAATGGCAGAGGACAGGTATCGAACACCGCGCT